>VZTO01023957.1:1702-28083 GCA_013400615.1 Syrrhaptes paradoxus
AGAACTATCTAGACTAGATGGTATGGCTTGCTTTTTGGTTTAGTATCAGCACAGTGGATATGGAAAAACCTAGGATTACCCTTTAGCCAGAGCCTGGCTTACAGAACCAGCACAGTGTTGGCAGGGGTTAAACTACTCTGCAACACTTTCCCTGATGCATCTCTTTGTTTGGAGAAAGACAGAAACCATTTGTCTGCTTGCTTTCCTTTCTGGGTTTTCCAGCATTGGTACTAAATGCACAGGTTTGGTGGGACTAGGAACCTTCAGCTACTTCTATATGGAGAGCAAGGTTGGGCTCTCATGGATGGCTGTAATTAAAAATATTTCCTCTTTGTTTTGCTATGCCACCACCTGTTAGGAGTTATTGAACAAATGTTGAAAGCCTCTATAACCAGTCCCTTGAGACATCCAGGCAATATATAGAGGAAGAGGAGCATATGTTACTGGAAACTGTTATGAGTTAACTCCAGAGTTGTGTATTTAATGCTATTTAATGCTATTTATTTTGGCACTTTTTTTTTTTTTGGTAGTAACTTTGAATATTCTAGGAAATAAACTGTAATTAAACTAACGGTATATCTACAGAATGGGTAGACATGGCTAAGGCAAGGGATGTTTTTAAAGAAAGGATGCATTGCCTCTTCTACCCAGTAGCTGTTAAGGTGAATTTGTTAACTTTTAAAATTGGTAATGCCTCACTATAAACACTGGGCTTTTTCTCTCTTCTAGCTGCTGAGAGAAGTCTGCTGCATTCTCTCTGCCATAGCTGCAAGTATGGCTTGACTGATTTGCATTCATGGCTCTTGGATGATCTGGTGAACCATGGAGCTCAAAGTATGGGTGGATGGAGTCCAGAGAATTGTGTGTGGGGTCACCGAAGTCACAACATGCCAGGAAGTTGTAATAGCTCTTGCTCAGGCTATTGGTAAGTAACTCTGTCAGCTGGGTGTCTGGGAGCTGGGGTGAAGCTTTTTTTTATGAAGCTAAACCAAGGGGAGGTGAGGTTGCACTGAATATCAGTAGAGCATGAACATACAGTGCGCAGTGGGATAACCTTGCAGGCTTTGATTTTTAACCTGCCAGAGAGAAATAATAAAGAAAAGAAACACTTTGAAGTCTACAAACTTTCATTCAGTAAAAAGTTATTCTCTAAATAATAATATGCTGCCATTTGTCATTGTAAATACCACCTGGACTAAAGAAGGTGAGAAACTGTCAACGAGTACCAAAGAAATATAAAAGCAGTGCAAAGTAGTTGGTTGGCTTTCGCAAGCTAATGATGTTAATAGAAATTATACACATTGTAAGTATCCCTATCTATATTGGGAATAGTATGGATCAATGAAATAGATCTTTTAAGTTCTCTTCTTTCTCCTGCACTCCACATAACTTGAAGCCTGTTCAGTGTTAGCTGAACAGTTTAGTGGAAAAAAAAGCTTTCAGGCTCCACTACAAGAAAGAACATTCCTTCAGTCTTGTCAGATCTTTCTCAGTGATTGAGAGCGTCCTGAATAAGCCTCAACTTCATCCCTTCAGTGCTTCCTATGCTGAATTTTATTATTTCCTAAAATTTTATAATTGGCTTTACATAGTATTTAAATTTAGGCATTAAAACCTATGTCTTAATTAAAATTAAGTTAATAATTTAAGGGCTATCTTTTGTTATTTGTCAGTCTTCCAATGATTTTGCCAGATTGCATTACCAGTCTGACTCCATTGCAAAATAATAATTTTCTAATAAAAAACAACTTAGGGCCATGAATGTCAACTAGATATTGTACCTATAAGCATGAAGTCAATTTATCTGAGTTTGTTATGTTTACTTATTTAAATGTACTTCTGAACATAAATTCATATACTTTAATCTGATGGAGTAGAAGACTGGTACTTTTTGATTTTATATCTTAAGGGGATTGAACACAATGCTAGCCAGGTGCATACTCTACCTATGCATGTCAAATACCTTGTGAAGTTTCATTTTAAAATCGTAGAAAGTCAGTATGTCTCTAAAATCTTGTATTCAATGGCTAAGTGTGCTTTTACTGCTTGTGTTAGTTGCAGCTTTTCATTTAATGGTAATTGGTTTATGAATTGCTTGCTTCCATATCTCATTTTCTGCCTATAGTAATGATTAAGATGTGTTACATAGTTAGAAAAAAAATAAATAAACTGATTGTGGTAGACTTCTGTTCTTTGTTTTTAAGATCTCTTTAGTTCTGTTTCCTTTGCCTCCTCCCCCAAAACAAAAAATGTCAGACTCCCAGTTCTAGACAGTAATTTAATGTTCTCCTGTGTAATTTCTCTTTGTTTTTTCTGTATCCTCAGTTATTAGCCTGAACTCTGAAAAGACTCCATCAGCCTTGGAAAGGCATACAGTTCTTGTCAACTCAGCAGACTCCCTTTTCTGTAACACGTCAGTAGTTCATCTGGGGCATCCGACTCTGGTTCCATGCAGAGATAAATTTCAGTTACAACCCGAGCCAAATTAAGATTATCCTTTGGAAACTCCTTCCTGAGGCAAATATCCTCTCTAGAAAACACCTAGAGTAATTGCTCTCCAGTTTCTCACTGGGACTACTAGGACAATATTAAACACCGTATAAATTACCCTTGCGTTCCTTTGGCAGATAGGGCTTTCCCAACCTTCCTGTCAGGCCGTTCATCAGAAAAGCAACCATATGTCTGTTCCTTTGATTTGGCTAGAGGTACCAGCTTACCAGAAATATTTGTCCCTCAAATTTGAATGGGAATCTATTAAAATGTATTCCTCTAGCACTCACCTGACATTTGGTGGTGGAAAATAGCCAGTCTTAGTTGGCTTCCTCCTTGTTTGGCTCGGATCTAATTTTCCACTTTGCAGTCTGGCTCCTTCAGCAGTCGCATAGCTTAGCAGGACTCAATATTATTTTGTCTGACTGTTGGTCTGTCTGCAAAGTTTTTGAGATGCTCCTTTTGTTTTATTGATAGGTCCATGACTAAACAATATAACACTCACCCACACCCCCTCTGTATTTCACTGAGCCTGAAATATGTACTGCAATAGGAATATTATTTGTGTTGAAGTGCAGCATCTGGAATATCTGCAAATTAACTTATTTTTAGCCACAAAAGAAAGCACAAGCCAAAGATGCTTGTATTAAGGCATCCATAGTTTGAGAAGCTTCTCATGGACAAACTGAAGCTGCCTCTATTCTTGAGATATGAAGAGCAAAGCTTTACAATGTATTTAAAAAATAGGAAAATCAAAATTATTATAGAATGGGCTGTGGTTGGAAGGCACCTCTGAACATCATCTAGTCTGGCTCCAATGCTCAAAGCAGGGTCAGCTGGAGCAGGTTGCTCAGGACCATGTGCAGTCGGGTTTTGAATGTGGCCAAGGATGGAGACTCCACCACCTCTTTGAGCCACCTGTTCTCATGTTCAGTCACCCTCACAGTAAGAGGTTTTTTCCTTATGTCTAAATGGAATTTCTTCTATTTCAATAAATTTCTTTTCCTGTCACTTGATCAAATGCAGGGCTATGTCTCCTCCCGCTGTGACAAGAGCAACAAAAAGGTTTCCATCTATGTACTTTCCAGGTCTCCCCTCATGTCATGGAAATTCAGTAATGACTTTCTTCACAATACAAAAGTATTAAATCTTTCGGGTTTTTTTAAATGCAAGGACAGGAACTTATATTTTCGGGCTATCTTAGCCAAACAAAAATAGCAAGTCATGCTGGGCTATGCCCCTTTGTGGGAGGTTCTGTTCTATACCCAAAGTGTAGTCTAATCCTTTGGCAGTGGAGTTCTGTCATTTAACTTGCCTGGCTAATGCTCCTTGACCTATTCCTTGCAAACTCGTGTCTGCCGCTGTTAACTCTTACAGTGGACAGGCCTGCATGTCTGTCTTCCTTTGAGGCTGTACTCCTGATGGATAACATTTATGTTACCTGTTATTGTGCTATGATCTCCTTTCCCTGTTGCCCATCACTTGATCATTGAGGAACAGCAAGTGATTGTACTCCAAATTTCTGTACAAAGTAGGGTTTTTTTTTAATTTCCATTTGGCTTGAAGTTAAAGGGTTTGAATTAAATCTCAAATAAACCTCGTTCATTAAAACAAAAATAGAAGGGAGATTTGTCTCCTTTGGTAATTCCAGCAAAGCTCATTCTAAAAATACTTGTATATATTTTAATGACTGCAAGAGAGAATAATATAAGTTGGATATAATTTTTGATATTGTAATTGATTGTGTCTCTAACTTACGAGTTAGAAATGCCTTAGCTGGAGGGAAGGTCACTTGAATTCTGCTCAAGACAGACATAAAACTATCCAGTTACAAGCTTCCAGAGGGTGAAGTCACCTCCCACTGGGATCTTGAAGAACACTTGATTTTACCTTTTACGGGTTTTATCCAGGGCTGCTTGCTTGCCTTTTTTTTTTTTTTATTAAAAAAAANNAAAAAAAAAAAAAAAGCTCAAGCTGCTTGCAAATTACAAAGAGGAAGATTTGGCCTTATAATACAAATAAGAGAAGTGATCATTTCATCGTGAGAAACGGAGCCCTCAACAAAGATACACCACTACACACAGTTTAAATGGAAAACCGTGCATCTTGTTTTAAAAATATTTTTGCCATGAGAGATGAGCTAGATTTTATCACATCCATCACTGTCTGTTTTAAAAATGTGCATTTGACAGCAAGTTCTGCCTGTTTTTATGCTTCCACTAGCTTTTTTGTGCATTCTGTGAAAATCATGCTAGAATGGCTTCATATAAATGTTGTTTGCTCATTTTGGTTCCTCTTCTTATTTTAGGCAACTTAAAAACAAGTGAAAAAAGGTTACTGATACTTTTCAACTGTATGTATGATGAGGTGGCTGGTGAATCTTGTCAGGGGTCTGTTTTGCAAAGCAGTGTAGACTTAGTCGAGTATGTGTGAGCGTAGTGGCTCCTCTCAAAAAATCATTTTAATAGGGGAAAAACAGATGGTATCTTAAAACAAAGTGAGCTAATCATGTTAGCTGGTAGCTTAGGCAAATGTAGTTTAACTAAAGAATTTTTTTTAATTGGCTTTTACTGGTTGGTTGTCATTCAAATCTGAAAAATAAAAATCTTCCAAAGGGATATGGTGATGAATAGTGCAGTCACAAATATACTTGCCCTGTTTCTTCAGAAGTGTTTTCCCATTTCCAGCCCCTGTGAGGATTTTTACTGCATTTGTTGTGATTTCTTTTCCCTCTTGAGGCTGCAGTGCATCTTCAGTACTCAAAATGAGATGTTTGTTTCCTAGAGAGTATTTTAGCCTAGAGAAGCAAGGCTTGAATTTATTACCAAAGTGCACTTTTGTTTTCTGCCCTCCCCATAATTTTCTGTGGCAAATAATTAAAATTACAGACTTGCTTTAAATAATGATGTGGATTTTGGTTTTCTGGCTGTAGCACAATATCAGGAGAGTATGAGCAACACTTCACTGAACAAGAAGTATAGCTGTCTCTATTTAAAATTAAAAAAATGCAGCTGTCGGGTTTTTTATTGCATTTGGGTATTTTTCCTCAAAGATAAATGGGGTGTATTTATGAAAATAAAGCACAAATTTCTTCACGATGTTTCAAACATGCCTTACAGCTTTGTAAAGTTCAGACAGAGTTGTATCTGGAAAAATCACACCACTTCTTTCTTGTCTCCTATGTTTGTCCCTTCCTCCAAATACTTTCTGCTAAAGCAAGTGCCAGAGCTGGCTGTCAGACACTTTGAGAGAGAGAAAAGAGTCTGAGGTTGAATTGAATTGTAGTGCTGAGTCTGGAGAGAATTAGAAAAAGGGAGCAATTATTGTTGTGTACAAACTAAGGTTTTAAAACATTGAATTAATCATGTACTTTACTGCTAAGCATCACATAAAACTTGTGTTATTTTTTACCTTAGAACTTCATTCTCTGCTGCTTCAAAGAGCAACATTAAGAGGGATAATAAGAAGTACAAGAAAGCTGCACACTGTGATGATCCCATGGTGTGATCATATAAACTTCATGGTTCAGAAATCTAGTGACAGTAACCTTTCTGAAAGGCACAGTGGTTGGGTAGGATGATTTGTTGCCCCCTTTAATGATGTGTGTCTAGCGTGATGGTGGCATGTGCAGCTGAGACCTGGGTTGCTTGATCTGCTTTGCCACGTCTTGCTGCTTGACCTCAGCCAAACTGCTCCTCTGCATTGTTTTACCTATTTAGGAAATGGGTCTAAAATAAGTGCAGTACCTCAGGGTGCTTAGGCAAAAGGCAGTTGGAAGGGTGAAATGACTGTAAGTGCTTTGTTTTGTCAGATTATGATAAACTCTTGTATACCTTTTTTTTCTGAGCAAAAGGATAATAGTAATAAACTATGACTTCAGTCCTGATAAAGATGCATAATCACAGTGTGAGCACAGCTGTACCTAGTGAACTAAGCAGACGGCCCTCACGGTCATTCGACTTGAGCCTGTGTATCTCTGTGGGCATGTTTTCCTAGGACTGGACCCCTACTTGTTTTCTGTGGTATGCATACACATGTGTGCAAAAATATGGCATGAGTTAAGAAATCTGAGTAACGCAAACTCTAACTTCCGTTTTAAGGGTTGTTTTAATCTTTCTTGGGTATTTAATGAGTTCTTGGGTAGCTAGAATAGTATTTTTTTTGATTGCTACAGATGTTAAGTATCACATAATGAATGAAATGTCATCTTCATATTTCAAAGATACTGAGTTCAAATCATACTGGGTTTGTTAAAATTGACAGCAATTACTTTTCTATCAGTGTTGTCAAAGATTCAGGAGTTAATGCTGTTGGCCCTTTGGTAAGACAGCTTTTTCTCTGACATGTTCCACATGTCAAGTGTTCTTACAAGATTTTATCCATGTACAATTATTTTTTTTCTTTATGTTGCCTTGTTAAAGAAGACAACATCCAGTTGCCTAGGGCTGGAGGGCTATCTCTAGGAAACCAAGTGGGTCAGAAAGCTGTAACCAGGCTGGAGAAGGGGGTGAATTTGTCAGTGCCCCCAGTGCTCTGGGCAGTCTGAGTTTGGCTTGAGCATGTGTTGACATACCTGGCTTTACCTCCATGGAAACCTGCTCACAGACAGGCGCCAGTATGTATATTCTCACTATGCACTGTTGTGAGTTTGACATGCTAATTCGGATTTAGCTCAAGAGCAAGACTAGTACAGCTTCATTTTTAGTTCGGCTGTCTCAAAACTTGCATGTAAGACAGGAGTTGTGTTTTCTTTTTTCAGACTCTGTGCAGAGTACCTCCGTGCAGGGAAGGACCTTGGCACAGCTGCTGTGCAGCAGCAGAGGTGATGTGATCCCTGGCAAACATGGGAGCTAGGAGTATGCCTGCTGGGCAACTCACCTGTTACCAAGCACATCGTGGTGGTCTTGGGGAAAGAGGAGAAACTGGGATCAAGACCACATGACCTGTAGTGACAGAGGCTTGCTCTTGCCCACCCTAGCCCTTTTCCTAGGGAAGGAGAGGTACTCCAATGTCTAAGACTGCTCATCTAGCCACCTTTCCCAGAAATAATATCAGACCAGGTCAATGACTCACGTGCTTGCACTGACTCACTGCTGTAGGTCCTGGCTATGAAGCATGGGAGACACTTAATGAAAAGCTGGATTTTACTTGGTGTTTGAAATAAACTTTTGTAGCCTCACTGGAAAGATAAGGCACAGATATATTTTTACATGGTAGATTGTGCTACCTGCATACAAAAAAAAATATAGTGCCTGTCCCTGAAATGCTTTGCATGTAGGGTATTATGCACTTTTGGGAGGGAGAAAAGGGATTAATAATTTCTGTCCTGAAAATCAGTATTGATCACCTCTTGGGTTACAGTCCTGCCAAAAGAGTTGCATGAGAAACACTGCTACTGCTACTTTCCTTTGGAATTTTGTTTTTACTTTTGGCAGCAGAAGTAGTCTCTCATCTCTACTGTGTCAGCTGCAAATATTAAGGCATATAGAGAAGCTTAAAGTGAATAATAGTTATATGGATTCTACTACCTTCATGGAGTATAATTTAAAAGTTCACTTTTTGAGAGTCTAAAAAAATACCATTCAGTTACCTTGTTCGTGTATTTCATTAGTTTAATCACTGTTCATTGTAATGGAATCTGTGTTTAAATTATCAAATTACATCAGTTACAAACTAAGAGTATAGTGGTTGGGCACATGACACGGGCACTCAGGTCCAGAGCTTGCTGTTGGGCTGTACAGCAGAGCAGTGGCTGATCCAGGATACTGGCTGTAGTTAGCTTTTTAATGTCTCATTGATCAAACAATAACTGGTGGCATTAAAGCTGGATTCAAATCGCTTGTGACAGCTAGTTGCAGGCTATCAGAACATCAGTATTCTAGAGTCTGTACATTTCCTTTCTTTATCTCTTTCTCATTTTTAAAATAAAAGATTGTTTTGAAGATGTTCCTGTATTAGCAGAACCTGTGATAAGTTTATGTGCCTAGATAGCTGTAGGTGTAAACTGAACCTGTTAACCTTGACACTGGCCCTTTGCAGATGCAGAGTACTTTATATATGTAAATATATAACTACTTCTGTTATAGCTTGTCAAACACTGTCTTGCAAAACAGATACAAATTCTTGATGATTGTTTTGAAATTATATTATATGGGGAACCATTATCTGGTCAGTGGGTCAGCACAGAATATTAATTAGAAGTAGCTGGCCAGCGAATGGGGTGTAGGGGCTCCGTACTTCTCTCCAGCCCCTGAATTGCCATTTTCTGAAGAGGAAACCATAGAACACAACACCACTGGTGCTCTTTTGGGGCTCTCTGGATTATTTTCTCTACCATTCTCATTAGTACAAGTATTAAAAAACAAGAAATGTGTTTTAAAAAGAAGTTTGATTTCAGAAGTTGTAAGGGACCCAATAAGAAGGCACATTGTGAACATCAGTACAATAACTAAAGCCATGCTTTGAAAGTTCTTGAATTGACTGCTTAACTGCTCATCTAACTCTGCCTGGAAATGCTTCATTAATCTGTGAGATTCACTGTGCTAAATATACAATTGGGAAAAGCACAGTATGGTTTAATCGATGTCGTACATTGCTGATATGGGGCATGTTACATGATACAACAGTAATTTTTAAAGATGGTAAGATTTGCATGAATGAGGAAGGACTGAGTTCTGCCAGGTGCTGTATAAGCACAAACAATCTCTGTTTCAGAAATCTTACAGGCAACATAGAGGATGGGAAGCAGCATGCAGGTGTTGAACTGTTCTTTGTCAACAACCCAGGCAACGTGCTTTCTCCTTGTCAGTGGTAGCACATCAAAACCAGCAATTTGTTTCAAGGGTGCCTGTGTTCTGAAATATTCTGTCATTAGTTTTGAATTAACTCATTCATCCATTCATTTGTGAATTAATCCCTTCTAATGCAAGCAAGCACCACAGTGGTGGTTGTCCAGGTATTGTTAATCTGCATCATTCATCAGCTGAATACACTAAACCTAGGTAATGATCTCGGATGAAGACAGCTTTGTTTTAGACTAATACTGAACTCCAGGTGTGGTTGTTGAACTGTATTACTTCTACAAAACACTTTTTTTTATGTGTATCTTAAGTGCCAAGTTCATTATTTAGGACTGCATGTTGATTTGGACCCCTAAGCTAAGATGCAAATAGTTCTTGGCAAGTGCCTCATTTAATTCCTTAATTCACTTTTGGTTGAGATTGTTAGCTTTATTTCACTCCCCTACCTTTTTCTTTTCTTCTTTCCTTTTCCTTTTCCTTTCCTTTTCTTTTCTTTTTCCCCCTCTTGTTACATCTCTTTTAAGTAGTGTATTTAATAGCAAAGTGAATAGAAATTGCATGCTGATCACTCCTCTAGTGGTACTCTTGTTTATAATTTCAAGACTTGGCTGTTTCTGACACAGCAAGAACATTAGTAGCATTACCATGATTACAAGCTGAAAGCTGAAAGCTTTTAAGATTAGCAAAATAGAGTGGTAAAATGTAACCTTTGTCCTGGGTTGTGTGGTATGTTTTTACTTTATTTTTCTTCTCTGGGATTTTATTGTTAGTATGCTACAGCAAACAGCACTAGATTTATTTTTTGTATAAAAACACTGATGCCTACTACAAACTATAAATCTTCATGGATCAATGAACAATATTGCAGGTTGGCAAAAATCTCTAACTTTGTATCTTGGCATAGTAAGCTTGTTTTTGAAGTAAGTTATTACAATAAACTTAAAATCTGTTTCTGAGAATGCTGGCTGAGCATGTTGCTATGCTGATAGATTTTCTTTTTTTTTTTTTTTTAACCCCAGTTCTTACCTCAAGTCATTTATTCATAAAGCATTAGGGGAGGGTTGCATTTCTGTTCCCGGTTCCCATGCTGCTTGTCTTGTTTTGCCAACTTCTGTCACTCAAATCTTCATGTACTCTTTGAGCTCTCACTCCTAACTTGGAAGTGAACATGGACATTTTGGTCTCATTCTTGGACAACTAACTACCGCTAGTACAACCCATGAGCCAAAGCAGCCTGTTTTCTAGGCGGTGCCTGTCCAGCCGATTTTTTGTTGTTGTTGTTCTTTGCATTGTGAGCTAATTGTGAGAAAGTGAGATGAGAGGAACCATTTCCGTCACAGTAACTATATCCCAGGGAGCTCTTTGTAAGGTTGATCTGACAATATCAGATTTCAGGGGGCCACATAATGTGTTAATCACCACAGCGGAGCTTGTATTTTAGAAATCTGAGGTAGGGGGTCTGTGCGAGTGTTGTGGTTGGAGGTCAAAGGCAGATCTCCAGCCTGAGATTAGGATATTTTTGTTCTTTTGGAAAAAGTGCAGTGGTGGGGCAGGTGGCGTAAGGAAAGAAAATGCATCAAATGGGTTTCCACTGATAACTGCATTTATTCCAACTCCCCCACTCCATAGTTGCATATATGACAAGTATGTTAGGCATTTATGTGCTGAAATAAATCCTCATTTGAATGATGATCTATCATGTAAACAGATATATGTAATGCATAAAAGTAGGTAATGAAGTTTTTAAGGTTAATGGCAATTGTGGAGCTGTTCAGAAATTCATCAGGGTAACCATGCTTTAAAAGAAGTTGATATTTCACATCTTTTTGTAAACAGTGCTGTGGCTTTTAAGTGAAATCAGTTTCATGATAAGGGAAACTCTCTCCTGCATTTGGAGGACACTGTATCTCGAAGTAGTAAGAGTGGTTAGAAAAAAAAAAAAAGTGGAAAACCTCAAGTGCTGTGGTTTTGCAGCATTCAAAGCATCCTATAAGGAGTGTCAAAGGAAACTCAGTTAAGCATGTTTGGTGGCCGCACAAATGAGCTGCTCATAGATGTAAACCCCTACCCTAAAAGCAAACCATATTGATCATACAGCTGGCTGTCAGTAGAGAGATCAGAAAACATCCTGACAGTTATTAAGGGATTTGAGCTTCTTCCTGAAGGCTGTGTACCCGGGGGGGGGGACTTGTGGGCTGCTGAGGAGCCTGTGCAGGGAGCCCAAGTTGCTCGTTTCCAATTTGGGCTGCCTTGGGCCACGTCAGTGGGCATAATGCTGCTGTGGCCCTCCGCTGGCTTCCCCAGTGCCTGAACTAACCAGAGGGCATGAGATAGTCATTAACAGCTGCCTGTCTGATGATCAGTTTGAAAGTAAACATAGTGTCTCCAAATGTTGATTTTTCTGTGTGGATATATAAAATATGTGGAACTCTTTCTATTCTTGTTTTCTTCTCCAGACTTGTATTTGATGCAGTTCTTTGCTGGATTATCAGCATCCTTAGGTCACTTGTTTTGATTTCAGCGACTTCAAATGTGACAGAAACCCCAGAGTCATGCGGTTTCAGTTGTGTGCGCAGCGTAGATCAATCAGGGCTCGCATGTTCGGTTACTGCTCCGTGTGGAGAGGATGATCCTGAGATAAGTTATGCGTAGACAGAGCGCTGGGCTCAGTCACCGCAGGAGCGCTGACGGGCAGGAGGCGATGCGCCAGGAACAGCCAGTGGCAGTTGGGGCTGCGGCAGGGCCGTGCCGCCAACGCCTCCGAGCCCGCTCCGCTCCTTGCGGCAGGTCCCGCGCTCACAGCCGCGCGCACGCCGCCCCCATTCCCCGCGCGAACCCGGCGAGCCCGAGGGGGAGCGGGCGCGGCCACCTGAGAGCGGCGCCGGGGGGCGCCCGCGGCCCGCGCCGCCTCACTTGGCTCTCGCGCTGTCCGGCAGCGCCCCCTGGCGGCCCGCTGCGCTGACGGCTGTGCTTGCTCCCCCGCAGGTCGCACCGGGAGGTACACGCTGATCGAGAAATGGCGGGACACGGAGCGGCACCTGGCACCGCACGAAAACCCCATCGTGTCGCTGAACAAGTGGGGTCAGTACGCGAGCGACGTGCAGCTGATCCTGCGCCGCACCGGGCCTTCTCTGAGCGAACGGCCGACGTCGGACAGTGTGGCTCGCGTCCCCGAGAGGACTCTGTACCGGCAGAGCTTACCTCCCCTGGCCAAGTTGCGGCCTCCCAGCGACAAGGCCATGAAGAGGAGGGAGCCGAAAAGGAAATCCCTCACCTTCACTGGGGGGGCCAAAGGGTTAATGGACATCTTTGGGAAAAGCAAAGAATCCGAGTTCAAGCAAAAGGTGCTCAACAACTGTAAAACGACAGCGGATGAGTTGAAGAAATTGATCCACCTCCAGACGGAGAAGCTGCAGTACATTGAGAAACAGCTGGAGTCCAATGAAGCCGAGATCCGCTACTGGGAACAAAAGTATAACTCCAGCCTGGAGGAAGAAATCCTCAAGCTAGAGCAGAAGATTAAAAGGAATGAAGTGGAGATCGAAGAGGAAGAGTTCTGGGAAAATGAGCTGCAGATCGAACAGGAGAATGAAAAACAGCTGAAGGAGCAGCTGCAGGAGATGAGGCAGAGGATCCTGGAGTGCGAGAGCAAGCTGAAGGACTACATGTCTCAGATCCACAACATGGAAAGTGGCCTTGAAGCAGAGAAGTTGCAGCGGGAAGTTCAAGAGTCCCAAGTGAATGAAGAAGAGGTTAAGGAAAAGATCGAGAAGGTGAAGGGTGAAATTGATGTTCAGGGCCAGCAGAGTCTGAGACTGGAAAATGGCATTAAAGCTGTAGAAAGGTCTTTGGGCCAAGCTACCAAACGGTTACAGGTAAGAATGTCCTTTTTATCCATAGCTAAAGAAAAGGCAAAGATCTGATTGTAATTACTTTTTTTACAGATTCAGAGCCCATGAAAAAAAAAAACCAAGAAAAAAGTTTCCACAGTGAATTTGAGTAAAAGGAAGAAAATGTAGCTTTCATTTTCAAATTTCACTTCAGATTTTTTTTGAAGAGCAGGCAATTTTCATTTCACCTAAATGTATTCTACTCATTCAAATAGTCTCAAAAGAAAAACAGTAGTTAGTTCTTTGTCTCAAGATAAACCAGCAGATGATGTGTTCCTGGCCATTCAGAAGGCCTGGGTGGCCCGCAGGGTTAGTCCTGAGTGCCACGCCCCCTTTCATTTATTTATGTGCTGGTTTAGTTTCTTTCCCATCAGTTACAGCTTTGGTTTGCTACCATTCCCTGACTGCCTGGTCGCCTCTGAGAAATCACTTGAAGCATATTGTCACCATGCAGTGGTCCATGATAGAGAAACACCAGAGCTAATATCAGCCAAGTTAGCTGAGGGCACTATGGCTACATCCGTGGCAATGCATCAGGCCACCTTGCCTTGCCGAGAGAGAGTGCTTGCTAGCTCCAGCAAGGTGCTCCTGTGCTAGTGGGTCTGGGCTCTTTTACACCTCAATCAAATAATACCTCCTGCCTGAACAATAGCACAGGTAGGGCTAGGGGGGGATTGTTGTACCGCTGGGTGCTGAATGGGACCATAGTGCTCTCGGCCTAACACCTTTTAGTCAGTCTTCAAACTCCTGCTGATTTGGCATTAGGTATCTTGAGGACTGAGGTCCTAGACCTTGGCAGCTCAGTGCTTCATATTGTTAAATTTCAGAGAAATTTGCACGATCATCACCTTGTCTTAGGCTAAACTTATGATTCTTGCTAGTTTTGTCTGCCACCAAAATAGGTGAATTAGAAAGAAAGTGCAAAACCAGCACCTGGATAGATTGATATAGAGCTAAAATGACTGTTAGTTTAGAGCGGTTTTGTGTTAAAGAATAGCATCTCCCCTTCCCTGTCTGACTTACTGGTGTTCAGGTTTTTATTTTCTCTACACCTCAGTCTGTTTGTGGCACATGTCAAAAGAGACATCGGTATCTGGTGTCTTGCTAAAGTTGGACTTGGAACTTGATAGACCAGGAGAGAATAAATATAAGTGAATCCAGGATGAGGTGAAGGAAGGAAAGATTGTGGCTCCTGGGGTTTTCATGTGCCACATAAGATAGGACTGAGGCACCACACATCAGTTTGAGTTGAGATTCTTGCTGTATTCCTGGGATTCACAGTTACTATGTTCCACAGTGCTGCAGTTGCAGTGAGGTGATTCTGCTGTGAATGTGTAAAGGGATTTTGCATGCTTGCTCCTGAGGACTTAGAACCAGTAAAACAGTATAAACTGTTTTTACTACACAAGGAGGGAAAAAATGTAATCTTTTCATACAAAGCAAAATGGATTAAAACTGTAATTTGTCGTAAGTTTCCAGGTGCACTATGCTTAAGGATTTGTGCTAACAGAAAGTGTAAAGGCCTTTTTATATATTTTACCTATCCTCAGTAACACTCAGTGAGCTTATGATTGAGTTAAAAATCTTTCTTGCTTTTTTGTTTTTTATAGGCTAGGGTTTCACTTTCTTGGGAAAGTTTCAATTCCAGGCTTGTTCTAAACCTAAAGGAAGATCCTAATCTGGAAGTCCAGGAAAAAAATAAACTCAGATCTGTATTATACAATTTTGGGGAGAGGAAACAGAGAAATATTTTCTTGTATGTTGAAAGTTAAATATTTGTATTCATAGAACTGCTGATTTGAACTAGAAAAGTTGAGCATAGAGGTTTTTATAGACCTTTCAGTAAGCAAGGAAAGAAAATTTTGTTTCACTAGATCTCAAGTGATGAGAACAGGAAGGTGGCATTTTTAGTAGCATGTGTGAAGTTTCTAGTAACTTGTCCTACCTCTTCTCTCTTGTTCCTTTTCTCTAGACACCTCAATAACATTACTTTCCAACAATGTGAGGGTATGTTCAGTTAAAGATCAGATGCAGCACCCTGCTCTCCCTGTTTCTAGAGAAAGATGTTAAATGCACCCCCCTCCACTCCCCGCCAAAAAAAAAAAAAAAAAAACAAAAAAAAAAAAAAAAAAAAAAAAAAAAAAAAAAAAAAAAAAAAACCAACCTCACCCTTCTGCAGGTAAAAGATCACACTGAAGTTTCACAATTCGATACTAAATGTAAGAGCTTAAACCAGTAGGATTTGGGGTGATACTTAGCATTTTTACCTTATTTTGTGTGAAAGTTGCAAAATGTCAAGAACAAGTTATTTATTATGTTAGTTCTACTAACCTGCATATTTCAGTGATTCTGGTTTTAAAAAAAAAAAACTGAATGTCCTACAGTGGCAACTTGTTACAATCTCATAAAACCTGGAGTTTCAGAATTAACATTGTAGTAAGTAAAGACAGTTGAGAATTTCCTGTATCCCAAGTGCCCAGTTGTAGAGTAATAGTCTAAAAATAAATTGAAGAATTTTTCTGTAGAATTGTCTTAGAATTTGGAGGTGGCCTGGCTTCTGTTTCTCAGTCCAGTTTCCCTGGAAGCTCATAGACAATGAATGGAACTGCAGTCTAGCACAGGAAGCCAAGACCAACCACATGATACGCAAACAAACACATTAGTGACAAATTGATATTTAAAAGGTCCTAATTTAGACATCAGATAATTTGTCTTAATTTTCTAACTGTTGAATTCAGTCTCAACTGTGACCTTACTGCAAATTTAAAGTAAATAAGGGCTGTGCTGTTGGGAACTGTTCCTAGAAGAGATCCACAAAATATTCTCCTTCAATCCATGTGCAAGTTCATGTATAAATCTGCTTACACAAGATAATTAGGGAAAAGAAGGTTGACCCAACCTCCATCTTGTGCCAAAATAGAGATGTAGAGGTATGGACGGCATGGAAATGCCCACAGATGTGCTGCCTGGCATTTTGATAGCTAGCCCATCGCTTGTGTGACCAAATAGGTGAAGCTCATCCTGGCTGTAGGAGAGTGCCACATGCAGCTGTCTACTAGTGAAGCTGAATCTGGGGTGGGGCAGGAATAATTGTAGTCTAAGACTGTCATAATCTGTCGGAGCTGTAGGTTTTGCTTCTCATGCCATAATTACATAGCCTTGAGATCCTAAATGCATCTTCTGTTCATGTGAAGGGGCGGTAAATCAGCCAGCATTTGGCCTCATTGTACAAAACATTGTACACTTGCAGAGTGAGACAGTTCTGTCCATAAAAATTTACACCCTAAATAGAAAATGCAAAGAACCAGAAGAGAAGGGAATTATTCTTTTAGGAACAGAAGAACTGAATGAGCTGTCCAGGTCATGCTGGACACTTCTGGCAGAGCTAAAATTTGGTGCCAGACTGATACTTGATGTATTTTTTTTATGAGCGCTCACTATTACCGTTATTTGCTCACATCTGTTGTGCCAAAATTTTTCTCAGGTGATATGAGAAACATCTGTTAGTCATCCAAGAAGCAATATAAACAGACCAGTAGTAACCCCTAATAAGTAATAGTGTTGATTCGCTTTCTAAAATACAAGAGTAAAATACCTTTCAGCTATTCCGAAGACTTTCTCATCAGAAGTAGAACTGTTGCCCAGTTGCAAATAGAGTCTTGAAATGCTGCCTTATGCTCGCTGCTGCTCAGCAGATGTTTTCCCTTTCCTGGCAGGACAGGGAACAAGAACTGGAGCAACTGACAAAGGAGCTGCGACAGGTCAATCTCCAACAGTTCATCCAGCAAACGGGAACGAAGGTCACGGTGCTGCCAGCAGACCCTGTTGAGGTGGAGGCTCCACACGTGGAGCTCGAGAGAGGTGCAGCACTAAGAATGCTTTTGGTGGGCGGGAGAAAGGGAGGGAAATGTTTTCACGTGCTGCATTAATGCCAGCACTCATACGTGAAGTGAGTGCTCTATTAGCAAAGAAGTTACCAAAATATTAAGAAAGTACAGTGTGAAATATTTATTTTCATTCCAAGGGTTTAGCAAGCTCTAAATAAAGTGCAGTACATAGATAACTTCTCTCCTGCTGTGCCTGGGCACGTTTGTCCCATCAGTAACCCACTAGGCCAGTAGCTTTGAAGTCTGGCTGCAATGGCTGCAGGCATGTAAGCTGGCACACAACATGATTGCACGTCTGACATTGCTGTTCATCTGCGTTCTTCCTCTTCTAGGGGGATGTGTTGTCAAAGTAGAAAAAGGAATGTGTCTGGATCTCAAGAAATCCCAGACAGCAGCCTCATGGGAATAGGAGTTAATCCAGCTGGGCCGCCAGCCATCCAGAAGTCCTGCACAGATGGCTGTTACTGCATGTGCAAATTGACTTTGCCCCTAGTGAGATGTGTGCATTCTGCACATGCCCACATCTGAATTCAGAATTTCCTAGACAGAACCATGGGAGCACTCTGAACGCACGTCAGAACTGTAGCACAAACAGAAAGTCCTGGGCTGTGGCTCAGCCTCAGCTGTCGTGCGCTTTACCCAGTACCCTGCTTGTAAGGGGCCTGTTTCTCTCAGCATTCTCCTTAGCTGGTTCTGTCCCTTCTCTTGGAAAACTTTCCAACCAAAAGGCATTGAGAGGGTAGGGCAGTGGGGAGAGAAGACAACAAGGCTTGTTTATACAAGCACTTGTATAAACTTTCTTTTTTAAGTGGTCAGGAAACTGAAGCTTTGAGTTATGTGTAGGTACAAGCTCTTTCTGCACATTACTGTAGAAATGTATTGCATGTATCCGTGTGCATGTTCCTTGTGGGAGGGGAATTATATTGCACAGGCACATCTTTCTGTTTTTTAATGAGTAGGATGTGTGCACCGTAGATCTCATCACTTCCCAGTCAGCCATTGGAATTTTTTGTTGTATGTGGCATTAGTTTTTCTGTACTGCACTAAGCACACACAGCAGTAACAAGGAGGAAGAGAGGTGTTCTACAGACATCACCCTTTTCTAACTGCCCTTTTTCTTGTGCAGAGCCACCATTTCAGTCTGGGTCACTGAAGCGCCCTGGCTCATCGAGGCAACTCCCCAGTAACCTTCGCATTCTACAGAATCCCCTGTCGTCTGGTTTTAACCCAGAGGGCATTTACGTATGACAGTACATACCTCTTCTGGAGAGGACCTAGCAAGGTACCCTGGACAAGATACACTTTTGTTTTATTCTGCCAATGATGAATGGAAGAAGATTTTTTGTTTTGGTTTGGTTTTTGTTTGTTTTTTTTTGTTAAGCCACCCTATTTTTTTTCTTCTTCCTCCAATACACCACCTGGAGCCATACCCTGTGCACTGATGCTAAAGAGAAAAGGAACTGTCTCAGTTCATAATTGGCAAGGATGAACTTGTTGTCAACACAGCTAGAGTGCAAAAACCTTCATTTGTTTTTGCCACTTCAGAAGTGTTTGGGAAAGTATTGTTCCATGTATAGGCATAATTAAAAAACTGAGGGTGAAGGAAACCATGTATGCAACTGATCTGAGGTTTAATTTATTCCTTTTAATCAATGGACGTGTGAATGTTGACCTTTTATATTTTTATTTTTAACTTGTGGATAATCATGTATGGCTGTATGTCAGTCTGACAAGATGACTTTAATTTGCATGTACAACCATCCGCCATTTGATCAAGTACAACAACTTGCAACGCAGAGTTCTGTGGAGTGCTGAACCATTACAATGGTTTCTCACCACTGACTTCGTTAATTTCTGTTGTCAGTCATAATATGTCATGTTCCATCCATTGCTACCTTTTAAGGCTTGAAAAGTGAGCTTGTGGGATTTACTTGTTGAATCTGCCTTGAATGAAGCACGTAGAGTTCAAAAGATTTATGGAATTTAAACCTTGGCTTGGTAAAAATATTTCCAGCATATGATTGAGGATGCACTAGTTAGATGATATTTTATTATATAGAATGTATATTTGAAATATTTTGCCATATTGTATATGCCTTTTGAGAAAAGAACAATGTAAGAAGTTGTCTTCATATATCTTACCAAAAGAGAGTAGGAAGTTTTCACTGTGTGTGATTTTGTACTTTTGTTTTTTCCACTAGCCATTACAGTGTTCTTGTTTTGCAGTAAATCTTGCTGTTGGAGGAGAAAAAATACACAAGACAAATGAGCATCCTCTTTCAGCCTTCCAGAATTCACTTAAGTTTTGTGGAGGGAAGAAGCCTGGCAGACAGACCCATTAAGTCAATCACAGAGCTTCTGCTGACTTGAGTGGGGCCAGAATTTCATTCCAGGTCCTCAGTGTTAGGTAGGCTTTTAGCCCCTTTGAAAGATAAAGCTCACAAACAGGAAATTCACACATTTGGTAGTAATTTTCTACAAAACATGTGAAAAAATAACATTATCCTATTTTGATGTCACTCTGATGCAATCAAAGCTAAGCAAAGATTAGACAAAATGGCTTCCATGCAGAAGGTAAGATGCTACCAAGTAGCATGTTGGTTACAGGCCTTGAAATCAGGTTGCTAAAGTTGACACCAGTTTGTAGAGAAAGTGACTGGCATCAGTGGGACGCTTTGTGTATGTTGGGAGGCTGGCCTCATGGGTGAGTTAGAGAAGGGATGGGCCTTACCCAGTTGCATTTGGATTTCCTGTTCTCACAGCAACTCATACTGTCATCCCCACCTCTGAAATCCCCTTGACGTGGAGGGGGTCACTGTGCTTTCACTGCAGCATTGAATACCTGCATGTCAGTCAGTAGCAAAATGACAGAACTCCTGATGTCTTTGGTAGGGTCAGGATTTTACCACTGGTCAGAAACGCCAAGCTTTTGCCATAGAAAATACTTAAGAATTCTGAACTCCTAGTATCCTCTTGTGTTGATTTACTAATGTGCAGATAAATGTTAATTTAAGTTTCTTTTTTTTAAAAAAAGGAGCTTCCTAGTCATACTGACAAATGGAAGTTTTATACGATATAGTAGAAGATGAAGGACTCTTGAGTGTTAAATGCATTTTTTCCCTTTCCACTTATTAATGGCATCATATATTCTAAAAATGCTGCTGTATTTAGACTAACAGCAACAGATAAGGCTGTGAATATATAAAGGACCTTTCCAAATGGACTCTGAATTTTTACTGTTTAACTTATCAGGTCTTTTTTTTTTCCCTCGTGAGCAAACTGGAAAAATGAGATGTTCCTACCTGAGGAATCTTTGCAGTGCTCACAGATTTTATTGCTAGTTTATCACAATTCTGTGCTCATGTTTACTGTGTCCATAACTTTGTATTAAAAAAATATATGTGTAAATATATATATATTAAAAAAAGTGTAAAATATTAATAGTTTGGGGACAATATCTGTCCAAGGTACTTGAGCATATATGCCTTACATTGTGGGTTCAATTTACAGAAATAAAATGTCCCTCTCCAGTGGGTATCTTACATCTTCAGCACCTCTTGATGTTAGAGAACTGAGGCACTCAGCACCTTGCAAAGTCTGGCCCAAATTATGCTGCATGGGGGTGGGGAGAAACACAAAGAAAAGCCTGTTGCAATTTCAGTCTTGTACTAAGATAAAATATTTTTAAGGCAGATCAGCATACTTACCCAGTTATGTTTTTGTCATACTTTGTGACGGGTCCATCTCCCACAGATGTCAGTTTGAGCTGATTTGGGCTCTTGCATAATAAAAATTGCTCTCTCTCTCTGCCAGGTTATTCTTTAAGATGGAGGGAGGAGGAAAAGGATTAAAAGGAAGGGGAAGAACAGCTTTGGAGGGCTTGAGTTATGGCTTTGTAACGGAATCAAGGAAGGAATTTGCCATTTAAGTTAAAAAATAGCATCTGCTGATTGCAGCAGCTGTTTGACAGAAGGGCCAGCCTGGAGCTGGCTCAGGAGCGGCCACTGCATCATTGAGTGGACCCTCTTGTCAGGGCTTTAGCATGTGTCAAGGTGATCTGAAAAACGTTTACAGCTTCTGCCACTTTTTGGCAAAGGAGAGGCTTCGCTATCCAAACCTGTCATTTGTGAGACACTGACAAATTCCCCTGCCCCTACCATGCTCTTCTTGCTTATTGAATTTCACCCAGGTTAAAGTTCTGTAGCATTTTCACCCGCTCTGTAAATAAACCAAAAAGAAATGGCATGCCCTTGCATTAAATGTGAATTGAACAACGTATTACAGTTACAAAAATTTCTCACACTATGGCGTTAAGAGTTTTGCTTCTAATCAACTGCAGAACCTCACTCTTTCTTTAAAAATGTAGAAAAATTCATTTTCAGAAGTGTTTCAAACCTACTTATGGGGCATTAGCAGAAAGGAAGCTACACATACTAATTTTAACAAGTGCCATATTATTTACTGGCCAGCATGATAAAAATGGGGTTTTTTGCTTGCGTTAAATAGTTGAATACACAAGCACTATTTTCCGGTGCACAGGGAATTTATATGGAGAACTCCTGTAATTTATTACTAATGGAAATTAA
This sequence comes from Syrrhaptes paradoxus, assembly GCA_013400615.1. NCBI lineage: Eukaryota > Metazoa > Chordata > Aves > Pterocliformes > Pteroclidae > Syrrhaptes > Syrrhaptes paradoxus. Next base: position 23,356 of record VZTO01023957.1, read on the forward strand.
CTGTGTTACCTCACTTATCCATGAGGATACAGTTTATTTTTGCTGGTGATGCTGTGTTGTTAGGGGAAAAAGGGGGGTTGACCATTTGAAAAGCCAGTGGGTTAAGGCAAAGGTAAACACTCTGAATGCCCAAGCAACAGAGAAACCCAAATCCCACTCTGAAAAGTTAACTAGGAACCTGCCTCCTGTTATCTTTCAGTGGGACTTAGGTTCCCAAGTGCCTGAATTGCTTCTGGAAATGGTCTGTTAGCTTTGAGATTGCTTGCTTTTCTAAACCCTAGCAAGCTGGAAGGAAGTTCTTGAAGAAGACAACTACCACTAGCATTAGCAATATGCAACCATGCTTTCATTGTGAGGTAAGAGGGAAAAGATCCTCTAGTGAAATAAAAACCTCCTCTTAGGGCAATAATTGCCTTGGTTTTAGCGTGAAGAGAATTGCATTATTTTAGTGAACTGGGATCATATGAGTATGAGGAAAAAAATGGATCTTGTAATTTTTAGTGAGTTATCTTGAAGCATATAAATTCCTGATGTGCATTAACTTGAGTGAATTGGGCCTTAATGATCCATGTAAATAGCAAACCTGTATTCAGATATTTTTTTCCAGAAAATAGTCTCTAATGGTCTGTACTGTATTAAAATAAGTGTCAAAGTGTTACTTTTATATTACACCTTTTTTTTTTTTTAAGAACATTGAAACATGCATGTTTATTCTATTTGCTACAGTATTTTAATGTTTTGGATGAAGGCCATCAGTTGTATGGAGATGACAAAACAATCATTCTGTCTATTTATTCAGTATTGCTGCTTAAAGTTTTCAAAATAAAGCTTTCAATGCCAATATAGTGACTGATTGAAAGCTGTTCTAGCTCTGTTCAGGTGTTCTTTTCTAATGTTTATAGAAAACAAAATAAGTGAAACTTGGTATATAAACTGTTGTACCAGCAAAGAATTATTGCAATAATATTGGGGGTAAGTGTGTGCAGTACATACATAAATGTATGCATGTAGCAAATGCATTTAGGTCTCAAGTAAATGGAGTGCTGAAGAATGTTTGAAGAGGAACTGAATGTACAGAATCTTCACACAACAAATACACAGTTCACAGATGCTTCAGGGAGCAGGAGGAAATTAAGCTTTGAACAAGGAACTGAAGACCTGATTCAGGTTTAGTCCTTGTGCTGAAGACCTGAGGGCCTGTGAAGATCCCTTGAGATGATTTGTGTTAGTCAAGGCGGGGAACTTGGTACAGCTGGAGACTTGTGATTTAAGCCATCCAAATGTAGTCCTTGGTCTCATATCCCAACAAATGGCTTTTCATAAGCCAACTGGAGCCAAATCTCATTAGACTTGAGGAGAAATGAGCTAATGGTAGTAGCACTGTTGACTGGCAATAAGACAAAAATGTCTGGAGCTCCACTGAGGCCCTGGCATGTGGCATTCGTATTGGTAGGACCATGTGAGTTGTAGAGGACCTCTCCTGAAAGGTACCCTTTTCTTCCTCTGTGCAAGTCAGCTGCCTGGGTTTTGTAGTAACTAANATCCTTTGTGGTCTTGCAAACAACTTACACGTGCAATCAAATACTGGCTAGTGCTTCACACCAGTGTGCAGTGCTTGTGAGGGGCAGAAGAAGCAGAGCTGTTCACGAAGGATCAACTCAGAGCCCTTTGAACCAACTGGGATTTAAGCACATTCTTGAGTACTCCATAGATGTGTTTCTGAATTGGGCCTAAAAGCATGTTCTGATACAAAAATCTTTCCGCTGTAGCGAGGATGCCTCGCTTCAAACATAGCTGGTACCTCTGAAAATCTGAGTTGTTCTGAGATGGATCAAGTATGCCTGCTCTACTTGTAAAGGGTATCAAAATGCAGAGAAGGTTCACCCTCATGATCAGCCTGTGAAACTACTAACTAGGGGTTCTGACTGGAAGGTTTGAGTTGCTGATGCTTTAACCTAGAGAAGCAATGCAAACTAACTGTGAAAACACACGTGAGCATTTTATTACTGCTCTGCTTCAATGCAAGATGAAAATCTGTATTATATGTAACTATTTTTTGTCATTTAAAAAGCTTCTATTTTTTATTATTCTCATGAATGGTTGACAAAAGATATTGGATATGCACCCAGACAATAAATTCCCCTCTAAAACTTTGGGTCTTTACAGTTCATGGTTTGCTGTAATTGCACTGTACATCTCGCGCATGTCTCATGATGCAGCTACTGGAACTCTGTGTGTCAAAGAACACTTAGCCTGAAAGCAGTCCAAGGTAATGCGTGGTGTGTCTAGAGTTCAAACACTTTCAGAAATGGCTGTGTGGTGAGCATTAGGACATAAAGAACACTCCTAAATGTCAATTTACTTGGAAGTGTAGGGGACACAACTGGTTGGTGTGGGGCCTCTGTGGCAGACAAGGGAGGTCCATGAAGTGTGCACATGCTGTATTTTTAATCAGATATGGCCCAGGAACTACAAGAAAAGTAGCTTGTTTTCAACCGAGGAACTAAAATTAATATTAATCCTGAAAAGATAGAATTGGTAAGCAACTCAGAGGAAGAGTAACTTAAAGCAAAGAAGCAAGGGTTTTTCTGGAGATGGTCAAGGAGAGGAACTGAATGTACAGAATCTTCACACAACAAATACACAGTTCACAAATGCTTCAGGGAGCAGGAGGAAATTAAGCTTTGAACAAGGAACTGAAGACCTGATTCAGGTTTAGTCCTTGTGCTGAAGACCTGAGGGCCTGTGAAGATCCCTTGAGATGATTTGTGTTAGTCAAGGCGGGGAACTTGGTACAGCTGGAGACTTGTGATTTAAGCCATCCAAATGTAGTCCTTGGTCTCATATCCCAACAAATGGCTTTTCATAAGCCAACTGGAGCCAAATCTCATTAGACTTGAGGAGAAATGAGCTAATGGTAGTAGCACTGTTGACTGGCAATAAGACAAAAATGTCTGGAGCTCCACTGAGGCCCTGGCATGTGGCATTCGTATTGGTAGGACCATGTGAGTTGTAGAGGACCTCTCCTGAAAGGTACCCTTTTCTTCCTCTGTGCAAGTCAGCTGCCTGGGTTTTGTTGTAACTAAGGTTTCCCAGCATGATCAGTAGAGCCAGGGTTTCAGCAAATGGTTCTGATCTTTTGCTTTGCCTTTCAAGAACAAAGTGGTATATTTGTGTGTGACATTTGCACCATTAACTAGTTCGGTGTAACTGGACCACTAATGAGTTGCAAAACCAGACCACATCAATGGTCCATTTCATTCAGAAGCCATACGAAGTTCTTCTGCTTGTCACATCTTTGTCAGCTAGGTGGTATTTCTTTATAATCCCATTGTGATTGTTGCAACTAAGTTGTCTAGTGTCTGAAGTAGGGCACAATGAGCAACGGTCCCCATTATTGCCTTTCTTGAAAATGATGTATTTGCTACCTTTGGTATTGTAGCTAGCGTTAATGAGTGAATGTTTTCTAGGTCAGCCACTGCTTCATCATTAACTTTCTCCAGAAATGTTGGATGGAGACAATCTGAACTGGTCTGTTTTGTTCCATTTTTCCAGGTGGGTATGCAGTGTACTTTTTTTCATCCTCTGCAGCAAGCTCGTTGTCTGTGTTGACTTGTTAAACATGAGCTACTGTCCAGTGGGTGACTTGAAAGGAGCCTCTTCAGCATTTGCTAGTGCAACATAGAACTTGATGCAAATGGAGATGATAAACTTAGCTAAGCAGCCTCACTATTTGATGAATTCAGACACTGCCAGTGTCCTCATGCCACTTCTGGTGGGTCTGTCTGTGCCTCCCCTGGGAAAGAAACCTTGCTGTCATATAGACAGTGCTGAGGTTTCTCTCCCATGAATGTGGATTTGCTCTGCACTGGACTCCTGGCTAAGACAGATGTCCATCCCTTGTGCAAACTAAAGTTTGATTTCTAGAGAGACTTTTCTGATCTGAATCCCTGGCTATGGAAAGGCTGCAGGGCTCACTGCAATCTCTGGTGGAGTGAGAGTGTGTCACCACAGCATCATCACTCTTTTTTTTTGTTCAGTCATCTAGAAGCTGATGGAGGTGAAATACAGCTACAGCAGAAAGGGTTTTCAGCTGCAAGAGCTGGCAGTTAGGTGTTAATCTCCAGTATCTGCTTTGGTCCACACGGGTTAAGTATATGAGACTTGATTTCAGTTTCCAGTCCCAGGTATATCAAGGAGAAGCAGAGTTATGAAAACAATGTGAAGTCCAGTCAACAGGACTGATGTTGTACAGTAACACACATTTGGCCTGCAACAGTTAGAAGCCATGTCCCACACCCCTGTCTCATAATGTAATTACTGTAATTAATTATGTATGTATTGGCTTGTTCCCCAATAGCATGCTTTCATATATACTGTTCCTGCAAATGATGATTCCTACAGAATGATGCTATTATTCAAGCTATAGTTTTCCCTTTCTATGCAGCTTTTTTGCATATGCTATTTAGTGCTTATTGTTTCAGTGACACACTTTGTCTTGCTTTACCCCTCTGCAGAAGAAGGCAACAAGTAACTGGAAGACTTACAGAAAAAATGCAATATAAAAGATCTAATATTCAGTCCTGGGTCAAGGTGAAAGGAAGAAGAGTTTTCTCTTATTTCTTTTTAATGAGCAAAAGTTTGAAGAAAAATATTCAGAAAAGCTCCAGCTGGGCTTATGAAAAGTCCACTTAAAAAAAATCTTATCCAGTGAAACATAAATGAGTG
>VZTO01023957.1:28133-41714 GCA_013400615.1 Syrrhaptes paradoxus
AAAAGAAAGGCTTATAGTAAAAAAAAAAAAAAAAAAAAAAAAAAAAGGGAAGGGGGATGTACACCAGGTAAAACACCTTTAACTTGATTTGTATTTGCCCTGAAATCCCTTTCATCACCCGTGTGATGGAAAGTGAAAGGAATCATCCAGCTTTAGAGCCAGTGATACAGTGTCAGAGGGTACCATCAATAGCTGTTGCTAAAATAAAATTCAGGCCATCCTTTAAGTGGGGAATAACTGGAATTTCTTTGTTGTTGCCTATGAAGCTTCTCATAAATTACTACCTGTCACAACCTGCAATAGCATATCCCTTTTAGCAGGTGTACCAAACTGCTTTTCATTAAATGTTATGTGTCCAGAAAAGATGGTTTGTAGCAGCCACAATCTGAGGTGAACTTTGATCAACGAGGCAGAACTGCCCTGTCTGGAAAGCTGAAGAGAAACCTGAGAACACCAGCTGACCTTTAACTATGCTTTGTTGCCGCAAAGTTGTCTTAACTGTTCTCTTGACCTGGCAAATCCGCATCATGGTTACCAAGACTATGACCTGGATTCTCCACTGTCATGTAGCTTGTCTCATGTACAAAATTAGCATGGACAAGACAGCGACAAGGCTAAATGAGAAAGGTAACAATGTCCATTAGCTGGACAGCCGGTGTGAAAGGTTGTGCTAGATGCAGGGCACCAGATAATCATGTCCCCTCAACTCTGTCACAACACTGCAATTACAACCAGGTCTACGCGAGAGGGCAGCAATACATGCTGGCATGCCTGGAACAGCGTGGCCACACAGCTAGTTGAAAAGCAGATTTTCTAGGCACGTATAGCACATGAGAGTCACGTAAAATATGCAACATTCCATCATTAAATATGTTATTTCAGAAAGGGCACAATAATACTTATAAACAATCACAACCTAGTCACAGCATGTGTGTAGCTGCCGCACAAATGATCCAATTCCTGTGGTCTCTGTGAGGTGTCTCAGGCCTGGTAGCTTTCTGAAATTTGTACAGATGTGGGATGAAACATTCCATTTTAGAGATTATCCTGTGCCTGGCATGTTTGCCTGTGCCTGGGAAGCTCTTGTTTCATTTCCCAGCTCTGCCACAGATTTCCTGTGTGTGACCTTGGGCAAGCTACTATAATCCCTCTGGACTGGAGTCCCCAGCTGTAAGCTTGAGATAATACTGCTTCATCCCCTTTGACTTTGTCTATATATACTGCCAGCCCTGTGGGGAACAGCATCTTGTTTCCTATTTGTTTGGCAAACAGTACTTAGCACAATGTGGTCCTGATCTGGGCTGTGCCACCTAGATACTATTGCAGTAAAGTATATTTTTGTATCGTACCAAGAGGATGACAAGAAGTCACTGTGAGTTAGTTTTACGGTACAGTGAGAGCAAGATGCAGACGTGCTGAGGGAAGCTGGGGGTCTCTGAAGGTGAATTCTTGTTTAAATTTAAGTGGACTTCTTTTCCTAAAGGGATAAATAGGAAAGGCAAGTAAAGGAATAAAACCTTCTCATTTCAACTTTTGCTCAACCCTATTCTTCTTGCAAAGTGATGCTATTACAAGAGGCAGCCTAAATCCTTTTGCAAATGGTCCTTGGCAGTGTGTTGTACCTAACTGATAGAAACAATTGACTGAGTAGGCTGGGATTTGTTTGGTGGTCCTAAATGTTGCAGTGTTTCCACAAGTCTGATGATTTTCTAACAATGTACATGCAACTACTAATCCACCATGACAGGCTGCCATTTCACAGTTGTCTGCAGATACCCAAGTGCCCTTTGGTATTAAGGGCTGACGAGACAAAGTGCACAAGAGTTAGTATTGTTGGAAGGTGCCTCTTTTTAGTTGTTCTCTGATTCCAAAGTGTTTTTCTACATGTTCCAGATAAATTTAATTAACTAACGAACACCTCAGCTGCACTTACTCTGGAGAGCTGCACAGAATAAGCACTCTTCGGTGTGCCTGAGCACAGAGACTCAACTGTACTGCTCAGTTCTGAGATTAAAGATCATTTTAAGGTGTTGCCATCTGCTAGCATTTGACAAGGCAATGAATAATCAATCTCATGGCATCTTATCTCATATCCTGCTCAGTAAAGTTCTTGCCACTACCTCTGTCTGTAGTCATCTGAGGAACTGGACAGCAGGAAGCACCTACGTCTAGAAACACATCTCTCCTTTGGTAAGAAAAATGGACTTGGCCTGCCCCAGGCATGCAATCACACAGAACAAGCACATATTTCGGGCATCGTGAGCAACTGCAAAACTGGGCTCAGTAGCCTGAGAAGCATGAGTACCCAGTGAAACCACTTACTTGACATATTTTTGTTCATTGTTTGAACACAGCCTAATGTTCTTAATAAAATCTGTCTTCTTATGCTATTATCATTGAATAACAGTCATTCCAAGCATATACATTTTTTATATATGCACACATATACATGTAGTCAGGTCATCAAATATCATCCCTTGTGTCAGCTTGGGAAACTAAGTGAGGTGAAGGGCCTTCACAGAAAGAGTACATGCCCTTCGTCTCTGTATACCTACTTTTGTATATGGGTCTTTCACTGAAAAGTCTGTTCTGACCACACTGAAACAGAGTTGTCCAGCAAAGGTTCAGTCAGGCTGGAGGGCCATCTGGCCTAGCATTCAGCCTCTCTCTGCACAGCAAGAGCTGAATGGGCACAGGCAGCTCCATAGTAAACGGTACCCTTGTCTGGAGTTACCAAAATAACCTACTCAGAGGGGAAGCTTTCCCTAGCCCTTCAGCCAGAGGTTAAACCTTTTCCTGATAGCAAAGGATTTATCTCCCTTCCAAACTAAACAATCTAAGCACTTCAAAAGAAGTGACTCTCAATCTCTCCTTTTGCAAGCATTGCACCAGGTTTGACCAATAAAGCTTTTACCTTGGAGATCCAATTAGTCTGTTTTAAACTTAAAAGCTTTACTCAGCAAAATGAATGTCTTTATCTACCATTGATTTTAGCACCCTGGTTTCAGCATATGCAGGAGGAGATCAACTCCTTGCAGAATTAAGCCCATTTGTTCTTTGGCAGGGACTGCAAAGCAGGGAAGTCAAAATTAACAATAGTAACAAGCTATTCTATGATAAAGTGTCAGGTTTGTGTTCTCTTGTAGTGCAGATCACCAAGACTCCAGTTACCTCCATCAATTTTTCACCTTTGAGATGTAAAATATTCTTAGAGCCTGAACTAAGAATAAAGGAAATCTTCCTGGCATTGTTCTGTCTCGTTTTGGCTATAGCAATGCGCACCCTCTGATGCCCAGCAGGTAGGCTCACTGCGCTTCATTGCCTCCATTACAGCCAAAAGGTGAAAAGATAACTGAGGGGTATTAGTAAAAGAAACTCAATCTGAGTGATCCTGGGGTGGCTGTCTGAGGTTAAAAATTGAGTCTATTCTGATTTCCTCTTCAGGTAACTGTACTTAGCTTATTGCTTCTCTTGCCAGCATACTCAAGCTACCTGTTTTGCTAGGACAGCTGTGCAGCAAAACTAGAAAGAGCCAACCATTATTATACTTAGATTTGAAGCCACCCAAGAAACTACAGTGGTTTGAAACCTATCCAGAAAAGCTGGCACTTCACAGTGGTGTTCCTGCTGTGGTTCACTACTGCATGGCTGAATTGCAGTTCTCTGACTTTGCAGTACTTACAACAGGGAGAGATCAGAAAGAAAAAAGGGTTCCTGTTCTCAGCTGTGCAGCATGCCGCTGTAAGGCAGTGGTTCTGAACTGCCTTTCTGTTCCTCTGATCCTTCTGGCCCAGCCAGAAGCTCAAGACTCTCCTGTAACATGGAGGTGCCTTCAAGTCAAGGGGGCACGTATGCATCTTGAAGGCACTGTCATGGGGACTCATCAGGAACATCTGGGGAAAGGGAGGAGATCACCAACTACCAGTGTGCTGTTCCAAACCAGGCACATTGTTACCAGAGAAGGTATAGATGATCTCTGAGTAAAACAAAAGGAAAGGACATGTCATATCTTCTCACTGACTTTGACAGGCAACTGAACTGCCCTCTACACTTTTCAATGGGTTGCCCTGAGGTTACTAAACTCAAGCAACCCCATGACATTACTGTGTACTTTTAAAAACAGTTACTGCAGACTCAGCATGTTCAGCAATCACAGCAAACAGCTGGACTCTTGGAAATACCTTCTGGGCCTGGCAGGACACTGATGGGAGCACGCTTCCCATAGACGGCTCCTGGAGCATGGCACACAGATTACTCTCAAAGGTCATTTTAAATAACTGTACTTACCTTGTAATTTGCAACACTGGAATTGGCCATGTGACCAGTTTTGTCAAGCATTTTGCAAAGCCACTTTACATTTTGCAGACAGATGGATGTATCTTTACTTTGTTACTTCTCTGCTCGGTAGAACAGACTGCAACCTAAACATACAACTCCTCTCTGTTGTGCCAAGGATGCAGGAACATGTGCAGCCTGGGTTTACACAATCACATTTTTCTTTACAGATGGACTAGAAGTGCCCATGAGGATTATCTAATGATGGCAGCTTGTGAGGCCACGGTAGCTCCTTCTCTCTCATATGTCAGGAGATGTTCAAGGATGCACAGGCAGCCTTAACTCTGACCCCAGCCCGCACACATTCCCAGTTACCTTGGTAGCACCTGTAATAAGCAGTTCTTGCCTATTCTACACACCTTTTCTATTGTTTTAAGCATTCTGATATTAAACAGTTTTTCCTACTCATGTTGATACATACCCTTCTACAGATGTCTCCTTCACAATTTCACTCTGGAAACCGCGAAGTCCCAGTTGTAGTGCATTCAGTATGACAGACCCAGCAAACTGCCTGTATGTCAAAACCAGAGCATCCCTAAGAGTTTGCAGTACTGGAGAAAAACAAACCTACCCCACGTTCATGCTTTGTCCCCTAACTCATAGCAGCTTCTCTCTAGAACAACAGAGGGCACCACTCTTCACACAAAAAGCTGCAGCTGAAAGAGGAGCAGCACTGCATTTAAATCATAGTTTGGTAACTAGAACATTTCATTCTCAGTAGGTGATCAGGATTGGATATTCCTCCTCCAAGGAGGTTCACCTCTGAATCTCCTGTTCCCTGTGGGAAGGCCCTGGCCAAAAGCTGTTCTCAGAGTCGCGTGTACTGTTTCTCCTGTGGATCCTGTCCTAGTTCACACTGAATAACGAAGCAGTCACTTACTGAGAAATAGCCTTAGCCTATTGATTAGGGTCTTCACTTGGGGAAAAGGAAAACAGAATGCTAGTTTCTAGCCCAGCTCCTGTGAAAGTCTGGGTGTTTTTGTTTTTTTTTTTTTTCCAGTGGGTCTGTAATGTAACATGCATAAACTTGCTGCAAAGCAGGGTTGGAATCTAGGTTTTCCTCTCAGATGACTGTTATATTCTGATCCTTCTGTGCTGTCCAACAGGTGCCTCCAGCCGCAGACTCCCCTGACACCTGGTGCCACACTGCCAACATCTTTGAAATAAAGGTAGCAACTCTAGTTCAGCTGTTGAAAAACACACTGATTTCCTCATCTACCTCTGTGAAAGGCTTTAGGACTGAGATCCAAGTAGGAGGCAGTGATAATCATCTGAGACCTGAGCAGGCAGGGGGTACAGATTACAGATATGTCCCATTAACTAGTTTGTATGTCTCTCTTTTGGTTCCACTGGCTGTGGTGAATCCATGTCCCAGGCTGTCCGCAGGGTGGCTGTGGCTCTTCTGCAGAACCTGTCAGCTCCTGCATCCAGACTGTGTCATGTGAGTGGCAGCAGGATTATGCTGCAGTTAGGACTGATGACTACTCTGGGCCCCGTGGCTGCAATAGGAAACCAACAAGCAAGAGAGCTGCTGGTATCCCAAGCACAAGGGGTCCATAGGATGCCATTCATTGTCCTCCTGCCTTGGGCTTTCCGAGGTACGTCTCCAAAGCACATGCATGTGGGAAGACTGGAAGCTCCTAAATAAATAAAAGGTTCAGATACATAAAATGTGGAGCAGATTTTGTTAGTGGGTTAAGCACTTCTGGTGCTGAAGTCCTTTTGTGAAACTATAAAAAGGCTGGAGTGCTTGAAAGCTAGTCTGGTTTTCCAGTGGCATCAGCTGTGCTGATAAAAGGTCTTGCCTTCTCCTACAGACCATGCTTCCCTTATATCCGTAGACCTTCACAGTAACAACGTTACTGTTTGAGAATAATCAAAGTGAAAAAACAGGCCCTGCTAAGGAGTTCCCCAATCATGTTTATTAGCCCTCCGGCTGATGCCCTCAAGGGCTACAAACCTCTTGGACTTTGTTATTTTCTGTACAAGAAAGCAGAATTGGTCCATACCTGCGTAATATTGCGTTCTGTGTGCTCAAAATGCATTGAGCAAACCTCTTGAATGCCAGGACTCTGAATCCAACTTGTCTTAAACCTTGAATGCTGCCCCCAGGCAGTGCTAAAACGTACCATGTCCCCTAATCTGCAGTGACATTGGTGGCGTTATCAGCTCTACAGACACAGTCCAAAGGCCGTGAGTGGCACTTCACCACGGATGGTGTGCTCGAGGGGTGCTTCGAGGGACAAAAGTAAATTCCGTTTCCTTAGAAGACCATCAAGCCACGGAGGGCACACGGGGCGGCCAACACCCGACTGATCCGTGTAACGGGTTTGCCTGCCCGGCCGGGAGTTCCGAGTGAAGCTGTACCCGTCCCGGGTGGGCCCTGAACCCGCGAACGCTCCCCCCCCCTTCCCCGCCGCGGCACTTTCCCGGCGGTCTGCACCGGCAGCCGCCCCCTCTCGCCCCGGGGCGGGCGGAGGCCGGCGGGGCCGGCAGCCGCAGTCAGCCGAGGACAGACACCGCCCGCAGGGCAATCCCTCGCCCGGAGCCGCGTCGGCAGCCAGCAGCGCGCCGACCGGGGCCCGGCCAGGGCGGCGGCGGCCGTTTCTGAAGGAGGTCTCCCCGGCCGGCGCGCCTGAGGTAACGCCCGCGACCTCCGCCGGTGCGTACATCCACCAGCGCCCGGGCGGCGGCTCCTCGAAGAGGAGCGCGAGCTGCGCAACTGCCTACAGTTGCTCGCGGCGGGGGCGGGCCTGCGCCATTGCCATGGGACAGCCACAGCACCACCCCGCCCCCCCCAAGCGCCCCTCCCCTTACCGAGCCGCGCGCACGTGCTGGGCAGCGTGCGCGGGGTCACGCGGGCGCGCGTGTGACGGCCGTGCTGTGCCGCCAGCGGCGGCGGCGGCGGCGGCGGCGTGAGGGGCCGTTGGTGCCTCCGGCTACCTCAGGGAAGGCCGCGCACTTCGGGCTGTGGCGGGCCGGGGGAGGGGGTCGGGGCAGCTTTGTCGCTAGGCAACCGTCTGAGGCGGCTCTCCGTGTCATCCCGCGGAGCCTTGCGGGGCTCAGAGGTAGCCCCAGTGATGGTGAGCTCCTCTGTGGTGGACTCGCCTCCCAGCAGGTCTGATCCCGTTCTTCCGCGGCGAGCCAACTGCGGCCGGCCTTCTGGGTGCAAAACTGTAAAGGGGATGCAGACAGTTCTCTGACAAAATAACCTGGGTGACTTCTTCCCACCCCCCCTCAGGTGCCGTGCCTGTGTCTCCCAGAATTGCTCTCCAGCCCTAGGGCGTGTGTACCAGCACTGGCTTTTAAAACCAGAGGTAGGTGTGCAGTCAGCCACCATACTGCCTTACCTCTTGTGCCATCTGCACAAATGCAGATTAGCTAAATCAAGATTTTTCATCTTCAGGAGGGCCATTCTTTTCAGCCTCTCAGTCACTTGCAGAATAAGAGAGTTCAACTTGCACATTAAAAAAGACATTCTGTGTCTCTGACTGCTACTCCTGCAAACACGTTTGGAGATCTTGCTGTGAAGAAAAGCTTTTCTGCTGTATCTCAGGCTGCCTTATTGTTACAGAGTCTGCCCTCCATGGGTTATGATTGTTTCCATTTGTTTTTAATGGAGATACTCCTATTCCAGACAGGGAGAAAGGTGGGTCCTGCCGCTGGAACCTAGGGCCCAGTCCTAAAATTTTTACTGGAAGCTGTGATCTCTGTAATGTGGGAATACTAATCAGGGTTGCTACTCACAGAATCCAAATCTGAAGTCAATTCAGTGGGCTCTAACCAAGTCCAAAGCCATTAATGCTATAACTAGGACCATGCAGATGGACTACTGCTCCTATGTAGATGGGCTTATTTGCAAACAACGTTATGTGTAAGCAAAGCTCTGTGCCTGCCTGCCACCAACTGCAGGGCTAGAGCCTTAGCAATTTTGTTGATAAAGTACAGTGAGAATGGAATCCACTTCAGTATCTGTCAGCTCAATTGGCCCTGTAGTGCAGGTATGATTCCAAATGCACTTGGGGAACCAATTTTCTGCTGAGTAAGAAGGTACCATATTTACATAGCACTTTTCCTGGTTGTTCTTCAGAAATTGCTCATTTGTGAGAGTGACTTGGCCACGGGGGTTTCTTTTTTAGTAACTGGTTCTCCAGGTTTTGATCTGGTCTGGATTGAAGTATTGTAGAATGAGAGCTGGACTCACCTTTGAGCTCTGAGAGCAAAACAAGCAAGACGAAATTATGAGTTGCTTCCCTTTTCTGGCTGTGGGGCTGCAATTGTGCAGACAGCAATACCCAGCAGATGTCTGCACTCAGGGAACTGCTGATATCGGAGGATCGAGGAGACCAGTTCCTAAAACACTCATCAAAGATGTGCGCTACTTCATATCATGTAGCTTCTGTTAGATCAAACACCTCACTGTGATACACTGTGAGGAGGAAGGGAATGTGAATGTGCTTCTGATAAGGAAGAAATGGGCATTTCTAATCTGATTCCAGAAGATCTCAGACGAGTTTAAAAAAATCTGTAAAGAGTAATGAAAATCAGTGCACCTGCTTTTAAACTAACACAGACAAATGGCAACAGGGAAATTGAGCTTTAAAGGTATATAAAAGTAAAAAACAAAAACAAAACACACCTAACAAAAAACCCAAACAACCAACAAGCCTTTATGGAGGCAGGAAAAAGAACTCTTCCCCGGCTGCCACGGCCCAGTAGAGCTGCCTGGGATCACAGTCCCTGCTTTCCAAGACACAAGGTCACATCTTCCCACCTGTCCCAGGTGTGACCTGCCTCCTCTGGGGTGCAGTGGGAGCGCCAGGCAGGAAGAGGCATGCTGGCACCCCAGGAAAGGGCAGCAGCGGCAGCAGCAGGTGCGCTGCCACCAGCTGCCCCGTGAGTTTAGTGAGGCAGAATAGCTTCTGCTGTTCGGCTTGGGGCAGGGCAGCTCCATGCAGCCCGCGGCACTGCTGTAATTGAGGGTGGATGAGTTTAGTGTTTGTGACAAATTGACAACCCTGGAGACCGAAATGCTGTAGCCACAGGAAGGATGCAGGGAGTGAAATGACAGTGGCAGCTCACCCTTGCCCACCTCCAGCGCACATGTGTCTAGGACTTGTGTGGCTGCTGCTAGCGGCAGGTGAGCCACTGGCTTCTCTCTGCTGCTTTACAGTGAGCTACTGAACTGCAGTATAACCAGAGATAGTAATTAGAGAGGAAATTTGGCATCTTTGTTACTTGCTTTCTTTGAGGTTCATGCTTTCAAGTTCGTTTCTGCAAGTAGCAGGCAGAAAACTTCTCAAAAAAGGCAAAGATCACATGACTTCAGGAGCTGATGTTTGAAAAGGAAATACATCGTGAGAACCAGGGTACAGGGCAGACTATAAATTTACCAGTGCTGAAACACACGTTGCACACAGTCCTCAGGCTTGCTGGATGTCAGAGGCATTCAGTCTGCCCTGACTAGAAGTAAAAATTAAACAAGCCCCAAAACATAGGTTTAGGACCTACTCCAAAGACCATTATGCTTGAGAAAAGGACTCACATTGGCTTAATTGGTGGGTCAGGCCTTTCTTAAGCAGGGCTGATAGTCAATTTGAGTTCTATAACTGTAATCCTTACAAACATAAAACTTTCCTGGCGTTCAGTGGGAGGTACATGATATTACCTTCCATTGGCTTAACGATCTCAACTGTGTTTATTTAACACATTATAATGGAGCCTTTCATGCCACTATAATATACTGGATAAGTAAAGACCTGTTTTCAAAGTTTATTGCTTAAAATAAAGTTTCCGGCTTACCTCCCTTATCTTGTGGTTTATGAGAAAATAGAATATTTATTCAAGCCTACACAATAAATGTAGCACCCAGTCCTGCACTTTTAGCACTCAAGAAGTACAGATGAGAATCCATATATCACAGTTATAGAAAGTAGAAGCAAAGTGGTTGGTGAGTTACTGAGTTGAAGAGTTGACTGTAGTTAACTTTTGTTCATGTGATAATGCAAGGTGTGGAGCAGGATCGAAAGACGACTGAAGTCAGGCACAATTTCTTCCATTACCTTTGATAAGCTTTGATTTCAGCCCACTTGACTTCAGCAAGGTATACTGATGCAATGGAGCTGCCTTTGGTATAATCACTTTGTGGAAAAAGCACTTCCTTGTGTGTACAGATAGCCTTCCTATGTCTAATAAGAATTATTTTTACTATAGCTTCCACGCAAAAAGACATGTTTAAAAGAAGCACTTATTTTGACCCAATTTATATTTCCTCCTGTATTTTAAAGGAGTGTTGGAATCAACACGTGTCTTAAAAGTTTTCTATTATTTTTGCGTTCTAACTTCATTCATTGTAAGTGTAGCTCTGAGTACAGTCATCGGTATTGAAGAACCAATAGAGGGAGCACGAAACACTCCCTTTGTATTTCTCTCTTACATAAACATTGGCTACTGTTTGAGTGTTTTCTTCATTTTATTTCTTTGGAACAGGGAGAATTTTTGAAAGAAAAGGTGATCTGCAGCTCAAATATTAAATCGGTGGAAGTCTTTAGGGTGCTGCATTTCCATGCTATGAATTACTTGCCTGTTTCCACCACTCTATTCCCCCTTCTGCTCTCCCCCCTCACAGAAATGTTCAGTTTTCCTATCTGCTGGGACATACATCATTCCTCCAGAGGTTATGATACATCATTAGGTTGTCACAGCAAATCATAAAGTTTACTCATTGTGGATACAGATAACTTTTATGCAGCACCAGGGCTGTAACATTTTAATTTTAAAGATAAAAATTAGTATTGTGCAAAAAGAAGAGGAAAAAAGTAGAAGTCAGGAAGAAACATGTATGTTCCACAGGCATGCTTTACACTTTGCTTTGTGAAGTATGCTTATCTTAAAGCAGTTTGCTAAAGTGAGTTAAAGGAAACTAAGCAAATTCAAACCCAGATTAAAAATGTGAAAAGGCATTAAATGATTATCGTCAGCCATACAATCATACATTTTGAAGCTCAATGCACCCATTATTATGTATTATCGTAAGATTTTTAATTAGTAGACAACCCCATTTTGTGTATTAAAGTTTTTATTCCTTAGTAAGAATTTTTTTAATCACAAAATAGTGTGGAAATATTTAGATAATAGAATTCATGGAGTGCTGGAAAATACTGAATATAAAGATCGATTTCTAATATATCACATACTAAACTGTTCTAAAACAGCTGGTTTCTTGCAGACAGGATTTATTTTTTTTAATAATTTAAGACAGCATAAGCTTGTATCAAGCATAAGCATTGTAACAAAAGTGCAACTTTTTCAGCAAATCCTCCCAAAAGATACTTAACTCAAAATATCATTAACACATATTTTCTCCCTACAAAAATAGCATGTCAGACATCATTAATTGGATGTATTAACAACTATTTACATACAGCCACTCTGTAGGCTAGTAAGATTTTTTTTTTAACGTTGTTTAAACACAGCGTTTGAGGCAAACAGTAGCAACAGCAGCAGCAGATGCACCAAACAGACTGACAGACCCCGGATACGTCCTCGCTCCTCGCCAGGCTGTTGTGTCTCACTTCTTACATAACATTCAAGTGAGATTTCTCACAGTGCTACCTTGGCAACAAACTAAAAATATCTAGGCAAGGTCTTGGTTTAAGCCTTATTATAAAAGCTTTATCTGTGTGATTATCTGGCGTCTGGTTTGTCTCCAGAAAGGGAAATTGCGATATTTAAGCATGGGATGAGAGGAGAACTCGTATGGGAAACTTACCCCAACTGGTCTAATCGTTTCTGATTGCACAGTGAGGCATTTACCTACGGTCTCCGGTTTGTGTCATTCGGAATTTAGGATAAAATGAGTTCAGGCTGATGAGCTGCTCTGTGTTTTCTTGGGGGAGAGAGGGGGTTTCTTTTTGTAGTTCAGTGCAGAAACATTCATTTCATACAGCAAGTTTTGGGGAACAAAAATCTCTCGGGAACATACTGAATTAAATAAAGACAGGGTGAGAACAAATGCACTTGCCACACCTGTATACCTTATCAGGAAAACAGATTATAAAATAAACATAAGGTGACATAATGGATCTGACCCTCCTTCCCTTGCACACCCAAAACTCACTGGAGCCAGCGGCATCCCCGGGTGCTCAAGGCACTGCAGGTTTGGGCTCAGGGTCCATCCCTCCTCCTTCCATTTCTCAATAAAGTGCTAGCACAGATGCTGGGGTCTGCCCTTCTTCTCTCACCTAGCCGCCCCTCACCCTCACCCTGAACCCACCCAGGTCTCCTGGACAAGTGCAAGTTCCTAAGTGGGACTTAGGGACACTGTATAAACCCATTCCAGATAAGGTGCAACATTTAAGTTACCTTATAGAGAGAGAAAAAAAAAAAGTATCTTTACTATTTTTCTTCCTCCTTTTTTTTTTCTTAACCTATTTATGCAGGTATAAAGCCAAACATTAAAAAAATACTGAGTAGCAAATTTTATCCTTGACGGTCCTCCCGTGGGGGCAGTGCCGGGACCAGCCGCCTCAGCAAAGGGGTGCGGGGCTCCCCGTGGGGGTGGCCGCTCCCCCGGGCCGGGACTCGGCACCCCGCGGCCGCCAGCTCCCGGCCCCGGCGACCCCTTGCAGACGCCGCCCTGCCCTCGACAGGAACCCGGGGGCGCAGGTGCCGGCCCGACGGCCCCTCCCCGCCCCACGGCGTGGGCGGCCAGTCCGAGGGGAGGGCAGCGGCAGGGGGGAGCCCGTGAGGGCCTCCCGGCCTGCGGCGTCTCACGGGCCCTCGGGGCCGGGCTCCTCGGCGGCTGCGGTGTCGGCCTCCTCGCCGGGCTCGGCGGCGGCGGCCAGCCCGGTGGCGGCAGCGAACGGGTGCAGGAGGTGGGGCGCAGGGGGCAGCCCTGCAGCGGCGGCGGCGGCCGCCTTCTCGGCGGGGCCAAGCACGGAAGAGAGGCAGGGGAAAGAGGCGGCGGCGGCGGCGGCGGCAGCGGCGGCTGCCTGGGCCGGGATGCCCGGGTAGAGGAGCGGGATGGGGGCGGCGGGGTACAGATACTTCTCCAGGCTGCCCTTATCCAGGAAGGGCTGCATGTAGGCGGCGGCGGCGGACGGCGAGATGAAGTAGAACGGCAGGCAGAAGGGGGCCGCCGCCGCCGGCTGTCCGAAGGGCGCCCCGCCGCCGCCCCCCGCCCCCAGGGCCATCAGTGAGCCCAGCAGGGCGGCGTCGGGTCTCACCAGCGCAGCCGCTGCCGCC
>VZTO01023957.1:41837-73676 GCA_013400615.1 Syrrhaptes paradoxus
ACCTAAAAAAAAAAAAAAAAAAAAAAGTATCTTTACTATTTTTCTTCCTCCTTTTTTTTTTTCTTAACCTATTTATGCAGGTATAAAGCCAAACATTAAAAAAATACTGAGTAGCAAATTTTATCCTTGACGGTCCTCCCGTGGGGGCAGTGCCGGGACCAGCCGCCTCAGCAAAGGGGTGCGGGGCTCCCCGTGGGGGTGGCCGCTCCCCCGGGCCGGGACTCGGCACCCCGCGGCCGCCAGCTCCCGGCCCCGGCGACCCCTTGCAGACGCCGCCCTGCCCTCGACAGGAACCCGGGGGCGCAGGTGCCGGCCCGACGGCCCCTCCCCGCCCCACGGCGTGGGCGGCCAGTCCGAGGGGAGGGCAGCGGCAGGGGGGAGCCCGTGAGGGCCTCCCGGCCTGCGGCGTCTCACGGGCCCTCGGGGCCGGGCTCCTCGGCGGCTGCGGTGTCGGCCTCCTCGCCGGGCTCGGCGGCGGCGGCCAGCCCGGTGGCGGCAGCGAACGGGTGCAGGAGGTGGGGCGCAGGGGGCAGCCCTGCAGCGGCGGCGGCGGCCGCCTTCTCGGCGGGGCCAAGCACGGAAGAGAGGCAGGGGAAAGAGGCGGCGGCGGCGGCGGCGGCAGCGGCGGCTGCCTGGGCCGGGATGCCCGGGTAGAGGAGCGGGATGGGGGCGGCGGGGTACAGATACTTCTCCAGGCTGCCCTTATCCAGGAAGGGCTGCATGTAGGCGGCGGCGGCGGACGGCGAGATGAAGTAGAACGGCAGGCAGAAGGGGGCCGCCGCCGCCGGCTGTCCGAAGGGCGCCCCGCCGCCGCCCCCTGCCCCCAGGGCCATCAGTGAGCCCAGCAGGGCGGCGTCGGGTCTCACCAGCGCAGCCGCTNCCAGCTTCAGCCGCTTGGGCGCGGGGGGTGCTTCGTCCCCCGACGGCTCCTGCTTGATGGCCAGGGCGGGCAGCGCTCCGCCGGCCGCCGCCGCTGCGGGGCCGCGCTCCGGGCGCGCCTCTCCCTCACCGCCGTAGCCGCTGTCCGTGTCCGTGTCAGTCTCGGCGCTGAGCTCGGCGGCGTGAGTCCGCTGGATGACGGGCACGCAGTTAGCCTGGCCCTCCGGCTTGTGGCCAGGCGCACAGGGGGGGGCCGGCGGGGAGGAAGACGACGAGGATCCCTTGCTGAGGGGGCCCGACGGCGGGGAGAGGAGCTGGGGGCCGGGGAGGAATTGCGAGGAGATGGAGTGCAGGTGGCCGAGGAGCTGAGCGCAGCGCTGCTCGCGGGGGGTCCAGCTCTCAAAGCGGGAGAGGTACTGCAGCACTTCCTTGGCACACGTCTGAAAGCCCGAGTGGAAGGCGTCCAGGTCGGCCTGCACGGGTGACTTCATGGACCGCTCCCCTAAGGGGGACACCAAAAGGGGACACCGTTTGGCCGCAGCTCCGCGGCCTTCCCCCACTCCCCCCCGCCCGTCTCCGGTGTGCACCTGCAGCGGCTTCCCCCGGGGCCCGCTTACCGTTCTGCAAAGCAATGATCTTCTGGTGCTGCTGCTCCGTTAAGGCTGTGAGGGCTTTCAAGTGTTTCAAAGTCAATTCCAGCACCACCGCTTTCTCCAGGTGTCCCAGCGTCTGCAAAGGCAAGAGAAGGGGGAGCGGCTCGGCTACCTCCCGGCACACTTTGGCCACCGCCAAACGCTGGCTCCGTTAACTTCGGGAAAACCAGTCCCCGAGGGGCGTTCCGGCCCGGGCCGCAGCCGGCAGGCAGGCAGGCAGCCTGGCGTCCCCTCCGCCCCGGGAGCTGCGCAGCGGTCAGGCTGCCGACGCCTGCATCTGCGTGTACATAGCCGCTGCTCTGCACCTTACCGTCAATTTCAGATGCTCGGGCAGTAAATCCTTCAGCTGGGCAATGCATTCGTTAATCCTGTCTCTCCTCTTCTTTTCTATCAGTCTATGTGGCAGTTTGTACGTTTCCTAATTAGCAAAATCCGGAAAAGCCAAGCGTTAGACAGGAGTCCCTCGGAACGACGATCAAAACCAAAACAAATGTCATGCCGACCACATGCCGCACAAATTATCTCCCCGCCGTGCCAGCTCGCTCGTAAACCCGCTTGCAATTCCCGGGGAAGTTAAAAGCGCGCAGCCCCCGGGGATGCTCTTGGGCATGAAGCCGCGCTGCAAAATTCAGCGAACCCCAATTAAGCCGCTTAAGCGAGAACAGCCCCAGAAGCTTTACTCTTACCTTGCTCTCGTCCCTCTTCACGCCTCTTTTGGGTTTGCACATATACAGGGAAGGGTAGTCTAGCCTGGAGAAAAACACAAAGATCCACCATCGGCAAAGAGCGAGAGCTCCACGAGTGGGCAAAACGGACCCGGAGTGCCGCACGGGGAGCCCAGCGCTCTGCCCGAAAGGCCGGGCAAGGGACCGCCCGGTTCCGGCCGCCGCGNGGGCGAGGAGGGCGGGCCCGGGGGGGGGAAGGCCCTCCGCGGGCTGCCGGGGAAGGGGGGGTCCCCGCCGCCCGCCCTGCGAGACACCGGGTTTACCCCGTGTTGTTCCTATTGCTGTTATCACCGTCATTATTGCCATCATTATCGCAATTATTATTGCATTTCTTATTATTTTTATTATTTATATAATTTTATTAATTTTATTTTTATAATTTTATTTGTATTTTGCAGAGGAGGCCCGCCCGTGGAAAACGTACCCTCGGGGCATCGAGCCCCTGACCCCAGCTGCCCGTAAGGCAAAGCGATTCCCACACCGCGGGGAGGGGGGGAGGAGGCAGCCACCAGCCTCTCCCCGGGACGGGAGGAGGGGTCACGTTTTGTATACGGTTTATATACATTTACGGATGCGTGGGCACGAACACGTGCACTCGCGTGTTTCCGCGGTGCGGCAGCGGCAGCCCGGGGCGCTCCNTCGTTAATCCTGTCTCTCCTCTTCTTTTCTATCAGTCTATGTGGCAGTTTGTACGTTTCCTAATTAGCAAAATCCGGAAAAGCCAAGCGTTAGACAGGAGTCCCTCGGAACGACGATCAAAACCAAAACAAATGTCATGCCGACCACATGCCGCACAAATTATCTCCCCGCCGTGCCAGCTCGCTCGTAAACCCGCTTGCAATTCCCGGGGAAGTTAAAAGCGCGCAGCCCCCGGGGATGCTCTTGGGCATGAAGCCGCGCTGCAAAATTCAGCGAACCCCAATTAAGCCGCTTAAGCGAGAACAGCCCCAGAAGCTTTACTCTTACCTTGCTCTCGTCCCTCTTCACGCCTCTTTTGGGTTTGCACATATACAGGGAAGGGTAGTCTAGCCTGGAGAAAAACACAAAGATCCACCATCGGCAAAGAGCGAGAGCTCCACGAGTGGGCAAAACGGACCCGGAGTGCCGCACGGGGAGCCCAGCGCTCTGCCCGAAAGGCCGGGCAAGGGACCGCCCGGTTCCGGCCGCCGCGGCGGGAGGCGAGCCCCGGGCGCCGCCGGGGCACCGGCTCCGCTTCCAGCGCTTCCGAGCACTTTCTCCAGAAGACGAAAAGCCGTAGGGACAACCAGTCACGGAGATACTGCCCTGGCGCCTTACCCTATAAAATCCCTATGATCCAGTAGCTGCCTCTCCGGCAAACGGGAGATTCCTTCATCCATGTCTGGCAGCGGCTGATGTTTCGTCGCTGCTTTTGACGGAGCCTGCGGGATGCTGAGATCAGTCTCTGCCGATCCGCCACCGACGCTGCGCACATGCAGCCTCCGTCCCCCCTCTCCCGTGCAGTGCCGAAAGTGTGCGGCGGTTCCGTCCCCCTCCCCTCTGCCTCCGCTGCCGCTCCCCCTGCCCGCCTCGCTCCCCGCAGCACACGCCGCGACGCGACTTTGCCGCCGCCGCCGTGCCTGCCCGCGGGGCACGCGCGCCGCCAGCCAGCCCCGCACCCGGCTCNGCAATTATTATTGCATTTCTTATTATTTTTATTATTTATATAATTTTATTAATTTTATTTTTATAATTTTATTTGTATTTTGCAGAGGAGGCCCGCCCGTGGAAAACGTACCCTCGGGGCATCGAGCCCCTGACCCCAGCTGCCCGTAAGGCAAAGCGATTCCCACACCGCGGGGAGGGGGGGAGGAGGCAGCCACCAGCCTCTCCCCGGGACGGGAGGAGGGGTCACGTTTTGTATACGGTTTATATACATTTACGGATGCGTGGGCACGAACACGTGCACTCGCGTGTTTCCGCGGTGCGGCAGCGGCAGCCCGGGGCGCTCCCTGGCTCGGCGCCGCTGTGCCGCACACTCTCGCCACCGCTGGTACCGCCCGGCGGCTCTCCCGCCCGACCTTTCGGCGGGAGCCGGGTCTGTCCGCAGCGCCAGACCGCGGCAAAACCCTGCCTTATATACATCTGGAGATATGTATATGCATATATATATATAAATATGTATACATTCAACATAAACGTATCTGTATTTTGACGCTGACGGGCAGCCCGCATCCCTGCGGGGCGCAGGGGGTGACATTGGAAGAGGATTTGCACCGGTGCAGCGTGACCGGTCGCGGCAGACCCAGGACGGAACGGAACGGGGCGGGGCGGGAACCCCCCCCGCCTCTCCCCCCACTCCTCCCGCCCCCGTCCGGGCGCGCCCGTGCAGCCCCAGCTCCCCGCCGGCGGCGGCACCGGCAGCCGCCTCCTAATCCCGTCTCACACTGGTACGAGCACAGGGCCGGCAACGTGACCCGACCTGCTGCCACATCACTGCCGCCGGCAGCACCGGCTGGCCCTGCCCCGCCGCCACCGGGCACCCCCCGAGCTCGGGGTACCGTGCAACGTGCCCCGAGCAGCCCCGCACCCCCCTATGCCGGGACACCCCCTGCCAGCACAAGGAGGGGGGGTGTACTGCTTCCCCGAGGAAACGGGATGCCCTTCCCGGTGGCCCGGGCAGAGGCGCTGTGCGTGTGTCCCCGCGTGTGCTGTGCGTGCACGCCGGCGCGCCATGTGCAGCCCTGCAACGTGCGGGGTGTGCAGTGGCCCCGACCTCACGTGCTGTGCGGGAAAAGGGGAACGACCTCCACCCCTCCACCCCCGGCACAGGGCCGGCCCGGCGGCTTTATCTTCGGTATTCCCGGCGGGAAGTGTCAGAGATCCCTAGAGATCTGTTTACTCCCCCTTCGCCAGCCCTGACCGCTCGCGTTTCGTTTGGCCCAGCTTTGCCCCCTCCCCACCTTCCATAAGCTCCGGCTGCCGGAGGTTCGCGACCCCCAGTTCCGACAATTTGGGGTTCCCGCAGCAGCTGGGAGGGAATGACCCCCCCTCCCCATAAACAGCCAGCAGGCTCCCTGCCAGCCAACATCATTCCCTTCTAACGACTGCGCTTTACAGGTAATTTTATCAGGAGGGTACCTCGTGATTTTTGTATACACGGGGGGTGGGGAGGGCGGCTGAAACCGCACCGCCCGTGTGTAAAGTGCGAATGAGGATTTTAGGAGCAGAGGAGGCTCTGATGAGGTGTTAGAGGCTCCTGCTTGGCAGGCAAGCAAGTGGCACTGCAGGCTTGTTTAGCTCTTTCCCTGTTAACCTGATGACATTTTCACACTGTCAGTGCAACTAAACTAGGGGCTAAAAATAAACACCCTAAATGTATGCCACATGCCTATAGGTTATATTTGGGGGTGGCAGGAGGAGAGGCTTGTGGACTGCATAGTGGGCTGTGGGTAGAATCTGCCACTGGTGAAAACGAACTGTTACATAGGTGGGACTATAGACCTGCTCCCTTGGGAAGGGGGATTGCAGACTGCAAGTGAAACTTGCTGGGTGAGGGGGTGCACTGGCAATAGTTAGCCATGCAGGGTGGGATTGGTTGCCCCAAGTTAGGCATCAATGGTGGACATCTAAAATGGAGCTACAGGTTCTCTTGCTAGTCTTTGGAGAGAAACAAGCACCTTCAGCGTGAAATTCTTTTCCTCCTGACTGGACTCATCTTTGAGAAAGCATCAAGAAAACCAGAGACAGGCCAAATAGAAGAAGGAACTTAGCGCCAAGATAAAGCACATGAAGACCTTTTGGGGGAGTGCTGACTCAAAGGGAGCTTGAACTCTGAAAGAAAAGACAGTTTCGCCCAGCTGATTCCTCCCATGGGCAAGAAACAGGGCTTCGCACACCTGTAGCTAATATGGGGAGCAGGGGGGAGCATTTCTGGAGCATTTCCTTTTGGAGCATCTGGAGCATTTCTGGAGCATCTTTGCCAGGTTCATCCTCTCTGGAACAACCTGCAAATCTTCAAATTATGGAAACAATGTCCAGAGTGAGACTCAGCTTCTAGGAGGAGATGTCCTAATTCTGGGATTCCTCTGGAACCAAGTGGGAATGGAAATCGAAAATGACCAAAAGATGCAAAACATGAGCTGAGACAGCTGGAGACTTTGCAAAAGGAGTTCAAGCAACATCTGGAAGCTTCTAAGAGAGGTTTATAAGAGGTCACCTGCAGACAAGGATAAAAGGCTTCAGTGTCCAGAGAGAGTGCAAAATTCTCCTGGAAGTGTCCCAGTTTAAAATGGCAAGATGGATCAAAGATGTGATCAGCAGCATGACTATAATGGAAAAGAATGTTTTTCCAGAAAATAAGAAGCACAAGAAAAGCTTTGGCCAATTTACAAGCCAAGACGAACCACAGCAAAGAGTTAAGAAACTGAAAAAAATCACTCAGAGAAGGAAATCAAAGGTTTGCAGGTCACCACAGGAAAAACAGCCTCCTGCTGTAGACAAGGGCTAGCCAGAACACCGCCTACTGCCAAACACTTGCCACCATTTTCAGTCTGTAGGAGGAAGGAATCAGACTGTCTGTCCCAGCTGAATCAGTGCAAAAGCCGTGGTCCTTGAGGAGAATATATTGGGGAGTTTTACTCAGCTCAGTCCATAACCATGGCGTAAGGGAACAGCTCTGAAATAGGGTGCCTAGGAGCCAACTTGATGGGTTTAGCTCTTATGGAAGTAAGTACTTGCCTTCAGGAAAAAAGACTGAATTACCTAGGCTGGCTATATGACTAGAATCAATCGTCACTTGGAGAGAGGTGGTCAGCTGTGTGCTACAAAGTGGGGGACAAAGAGAATTCATCTGAAGGATCTGGATAATTTTGGTTGAATGACAAGATATTAAGGAAAACTTCCAGGGTAAATTGGACATTGATCTACTCATAGATTTTCTGTTATGGGATGACTAGATTGACACCGAGGGAAAAAATGAAATGAGAGCACATAAAAACCTGAGCTGGGTCAGAAAAAAAGATCCAGCTGTCCTGGAGTCCAGCAGGAGATACCTCGGGAGAAGCAGATGATCAGAGCATGCATGTAATGAAAGCTCCCCAGGCCAGTCTCCCAAGTCCCGGTGGCCCGCAGTGCAGAGACTTCCTGAGCCAGAAATTATATCTCTGTGTTTAATGGGAAGCCAAAGACGCTGTGAGAGGCAGAGGAATTTGCCAAGGTGCTTAAATCATGGATTGCAGGAGAGCATTGGGCCAGGAAGCAGACTCTGGTGAGAAGTTGGTTAGTCACCAGGTCCTGTCACCGGAGCTCTGTGGCTATCTCAGAGAGAGGAAAAGAGAACTTTCTGTTTCAGAGAGTGCCACATGTACCTAATGTATGTAAAACACGAGACAGTGGCCATGCAAAAATGCAGATTAATTCAGAAGCAGAAATAAAATAACCTGACTGTGGGAAGGTGGTGGGCCAAGACAAGATGTGACGTGCAACAAAGCCTTTGCAGTGTTGCAAAATGGGGAAATAGGGTTAGATCCAGCTTGGGGTTCAGAGTCAGGACCACATTTTTGTGCAGGACTGTTATAAAAACCTTACAAGGAGGACACTGGTCACAGAGGCACTCCTAGACCATGTGAAATGGATGATATTAACAGACATGGCCTAAAGTCTACCAGAACAGCCAAGCAAGACCAGTGCTTGGGCTAATGGTGGCGGAGCTGATCAGCTTGAAGTGGATGTTGGTGACAGAAGAGTGTAGACACTTACAAATCTGGGAAAGTCAGCTTGGTGAAATGGCCACTGGAGCAAAAATCAGTTGTGATGTTGTCCTCAGTGCCCTGTGTGCTAAACACCAGGATCTGTGCCTTACCCTGGCAGCTTGGAAATTCCCTTTAAAGATGTGTTTAAAGTGAAGCAAACTGTTTGCAGGTAGCTGGTCTGCAATGAAAAGCTGTCCTGCCTCCTGGAACAGTAAAAAATAACGGTGGCTCTACTCTGAGGTTGCTTCCAGCCTTGACTGATGGGAAGGTGTGAAACCTGCCTGGAGACCTGGAGCGTTCAGAAACTCTTACCCAACTGGTCAGTCAGATCTTGTGGATGTGAAAGAGAAATCATCCTTGTCTGTCTGCTGGTTGTTTTCCAGGAGCAGCAACCAGGAATAAGTAAAACAACCTTCCCCCCAAGTTCTCTCTTTGAAGTCACTTGAAAGAAGCTGTGTCTGTGAGTGAGGGTATCTTGGATGATACCATTGGGTTCAGTTTGGTCATTCACAATAGGCCTGAAAGCCATAGATTGATAGGCAGAAGCGGAGCTTCAAGAAAATTGCTTTCTCAGCAAAGCCCGACCTGGAAATTTAGTGATGGTCAGGGGCTTACGTAATGTACCAGCTACGCTGGAGAGGCTGGTGGGGAAGGTATGGCACACCACGCCATCAGGAGGCCTTGGATGGCCTTTCAAGAGGTTTGTTGTACTTAGGCTATTTATGGGTACATGCCGAGACCTTTGAACAAGAAGTGGTAGGTGCAGTTACGCATGGGTTATGATAAGTTCAAGGCTGACAGTCTGTAACTGGTCCCAAAGGAAAGGGAATTACTCTAAAAGCAGGTAACTTACCTCTGTCACACAACCGGTGATGGGGAATTTCCACAGAAAAAAAACAAAACTGAGACTGCATGAAGCTGGCCCGCTCTCCAGCCACTCGCAGCGGTGCAGGTTGGTAGGACTCTGCTCCTGTTACAGAAGGTTTGTTTGTGGATTTGCTAACATTGCAAAACCCTTACACGGGCAAGGTGACAGAGGGAGAGCATTTCAGTGGCCAACAGAATGAGATTTAGCAGTTTCAACTAGTGCAATTCTTGCCAGTGGTTAAATTTACAGAGTTTCGTTGGTGTTTGCACAGGAGGAACACTATAGTGAGGGTAGACCATGTATCCCTGCAATAGCTCACTCTGTGAGCCTAGGAATCCCAAATGCAGTTTGCCCGAGTAGTAAGGAAAATGTCAGTTTTGCAACCGCACGGTTAACTACACAACTGGGCATCAATGAAGTAGCGGTGATGCCTAGTCCAGGCAGCAGCTTTGGGTCTCAGTGCAAACAATGTCATGGGTGCAAAATGGAAGACTTGATTCTTCAAGGGGATGAATGCAGAGAAGGAGATGCTATTTCCTCTCTTACATCTTGTAGATGTCCAAATACTTCTAGTTCTCCCAGGACAGCTAAGGAAAGGCAAAGCCAGGGAGGGAAAGTGGGCTTCTGGACCAGTTCATGGTGGAAGGTGCATCACAGAGAGGATCTCAGTAGGATACAACTAGAAAATGAGGTGGGAAGCTCAGCTGTCCTGGAATGAGGTATACCTTTGGAGCACTATGAAATGTATCTTTGGAGTAGCAATGGAAAAGCATTCTGCTTGTGGTGGCAAAGTTTGGAGTTAAAGGTGAAATACTGCATAAGTTATAGTGCATGGAAGCAACATGTAGAGCACCTCGTTAGGTGTTGTCTGGAGCAGAAAGTTCTGAGATTATTATTTTAAAACTGGTAAATGTTTTGAACTGTACTGGGTTTCTATGCATTTCCAAAAAAACCTTATCTAAGCTAAAGGAAAAATCCTATTAGGTAAGATTTAGGAAGGATGTAGAAAATGTGTGCAGGAGATGAATGCGCCTGTTGCAAATAACGGTCCCACAGAAACACAGAGACACACCATAAAATAACATCTGACAGAGTCATTTAATTAATGGGCTGCATTGCCTGATGTTTTTGGGTTTCTGTCTGAAGCAGATTCTGGGAGCTGCAGACTATTTCACAAAATGCCCTGAAGCTTGTCTGTTAGGACACTAGTGCCAGATGTCCAAGTGAAAGACGCCCTCTCCCTCTAAGTCCTAGGAGGTATGGGAGGATTGCACAAAGCTCAGGGGAGAAACACTGAATCCAGAACATTTCAGCAGATCTGTGAGGTGGTTGGGATCCCTAAAACGTCTCCATGTGACCACAGCCTGAAGGGTTGGCAGGATGTTTTTTTGCAGACTCTTCCAGTCAACTGGATTGCCCCTCAGAACTGCATCAAGTGCTAAGACCCAGCATATTCCAGTCCTTTTGAAGGCCTCAAGAATAGCAAAGCCCTTCCTCACCATTTTGGTGAAAACCTAAGGACTCTGGCATGCCTTTTTATGGATTTTTAGGAGAACAAAGAGCTTTGAATCATGCATAGAAGCACATGTTCTTTTTTTTTTTTTTTTTTTTTTTTTCCTAAAGTGGAAATCTGGAATATTTTACAGTCTTAGAAAAACCAAGGTGAGAATCTTAAAAAAGGATATACCTAGGGCAACACTGTAGGACTTGCTGTATAACAGCATACAGTGCTGACCTGGATATTCATGGTGATACACAGGGTACAGTAGGGTCCTGAAACAAAATCCCACACTATCATGAGGCCCATTAGAAAATGCACTAAGGAAAAACATACTGGGAAAATAAAACTTCAGAGTTTCGCTCCTCCTCTGCTCTTCCCTCACTGCAAATGTAGTTGTGAAAAGCTCAAGCTGGAGAAGCTGGAGCACTAATCACCTTCCTCTTTGCTAGCACCAAACGGGCAAAGGTTTGCAGGCAGGCTGCAGACAGACTGAATGCACCTCGAAAGCGCTCTGTAAGTGGCTGCCTGAAAGGGAATTAGAGAGCAGAAAACTATGAGAAAGGGGCATACAAATGTTTTGGATAAGTGATGGGAAAATACCTTACTGAAGCATACTGTAATTAAAAGTAAGTAAGGATGTGTCATTCATCTCTTCTTCAATTATTTTTCCCTTGTTCTCTGCGTGGCAGGTTTGTTAGAGCCTTGTCATTTCAAGCTCCTTCAGGATAAAGGAGGTGTCTGAGAAGAGAGATGTGTGGCTATGCGGGGAGTCCTGCTAAAACTAAGGGTGCAGGACAGGCAGGACAGTTGCCGTCCTCTATGAAATGGTAACTACCCCATCGCAGACACTTGGCTGTGGACTGGTAAGCCTAGTGAGTTTTTGTGTACAAGTGCTACTCAGAGCAGGCTGGCTCTGAGCAAAGACCCAGGCCCTTGTCATACGAGTACTTCTAGGTTCAGGGAAGAAGACTCAGTGTGTTTTTTATGAACCAGGACCCTAGTGAGAGAGCCTCTACATTCATAATCAGTTTCTCCTCTTAACTGGGATAATCTTCAAGAACTCACATTTTGTTTACCTTTAGAGGCTGAAAACATAATAGCACTTTCTCTGTCTCTTTCATCATAGACCTTCTGCTTAAGATTGTCCTCAGGCCATCCTGCCTGTCCTCTTGCTACATGGCAAGGCTGCATAAGGGAGTACAGGTCTGGAAGGTACTAGAGTGTTGAGCTTTTTAACTGGAAGGACAGGAGGAGAAATCAGCAGATCTGTTGGTGCTTCTCTGATTCTGTCACCACTCCAGATCTACCTGGAGTATGCAAGCAAGGAGAAGCCCTCTGCATCGTATCGAGAAACAGATAGCACTGGACAGGCAAGGTGAACTATTCCCTGCCGACCTAGTATGGATACCAACTGCAGTCAAGTCCCAGCCCATAAGGAGGACAGTACAGAACTCAGCACAGACACTCCAGAAAAAGGACAGGCACATTTGATGATCACTAAAAACCTGTCATCCCAGAGGGAAGGATAAGGCAGCCCTAGGACACATCCTAGCTTGTCAGGAAGTAACCAGGACACCTCTGGACCTTATACCAACTGGGAAATACCACTTCAACCATTGTGCCTGAACTCCCTGCTCCATCTGGGCTGTCCTTTGCTCCTGGACCAGATGGCAGGGATGACCGCCTGTGCCAGTGGTGCTCCCTGGGGTGTGCAGCGCCTGTACCATGCACAGGGGCTCTGAAGTGCTTGCAAATCCTGCTTGGCGAGGTTTGCTTGCCTGCGGTGTTACTCATCTCCCCTTTGCTTCACCAGGCTGCTGCTGCTGCTGCAGCCCGGGCTGGAGCACCAGTGCCTGTGCAGTGCCTGGCTGTGTGCTGGCAGTGGTGGTGGCAGGGTTGGCAAGCCTCCCTTCTGCTCAGGGAGACTCTCCTCCCCTCCGATGAGCAGGTTTCCAGACAGCTCCCTTTTATGAGAATGGATTTCAGCAAGGCTCTAAAAACCAACCTCATTTAACTTGTCTCCCAGTCTTGTCCTCCGTGTCCTGCTGGGGAGGTATTGCATGACCCCCTTTAAGCTGTTGGCAGCCAGGCTTTCAACGTGGCAAGGGGGCCGGGCTGTGTCTGGGCAAATGTTTTCTTTCTGCGGTCAGAAAGCAGGGCTGGGCAAAGACACTGTGCCTGAGGCACATCCTGACACTGAGCCCCTGCCCACCCAGGCCAGGCTGGGTCCCGATCTCCCACGTTGACGGCTGGGACAGTGAGGGTGGCAGCGACCCACGGTCTTCCTCAGGGGTAGCACTTTTCCCTCGGGAGCAGTGGGGACCTCCATGCTCAGTGCCCTTCGCTGGTGGGGAGGAGCAGGGGAGTGCCAGCCAGCAAGCCCCCAGTGGGATGGGAACATGCTTGTACCACCCACACAGCCCACTTCTGAGGCACGCTGGCACCCGTTGTCTCCAGCAGCTTGGCTCAGTGTTGATGCCATGCTAAAAGGTGACAGGCAGCCTGTGCATGTCAGTGTGGTCACAGGGGACCCCTGCTCTTGGGCAGACATATGCTGAGGCTGCAGTTCCATCATTCACCCCACACACATGCACGCACACCCCACAACCATGAAGGTCCACATAATATTTTCATAAAAATATCTTATGTCCTGGGCACTGAGCGCAAACTTGCTATGCCTGCTGGTGGCCTTGGCAAAGAGCAGAAGATGAAATCACCAAACCCAAGGCCATGCTATGGCATGTACCCATTAAAGCCCATTGATTTATGTCAGGGTTGGAAAAGGTCCATGGTATGGAAAGGTCAGTGTTTTGGTTTATTGTCCTTTACTTCCTTTACTGTCCTGAGCAAGGCATGAGGAGGAAGCAATAGGTTGGAGGGGTGCAGGACTCCTGGAGGCAAGCAGGTGAGGTGTGATGTCTCAGACAGGGAAAGCAGCAGGTGATGCTCGTCACAGCTCCTTGTGTTCAGAGCAGGGTGGGCAGCAGGTCCCTGGGTGTCTCCTCTGCCACCAGAAGAGGAAGGTATGAAGCCATTTCACTACTTTCCTTGAACTTTGCTCCACGACTTTTCTAAAAACAGCGGTGGACAAAGTTCAGCTCACAGTGCTCTGCACAGTGGTCCAGGCCTTTGCAAGGAGGTCTCACTTGTAAGCTTTTGTTGTATGGCATGAGCCCCTCTTCAAAGCACCCAGTGTGTGAAGTCTTGAGCAAGGCAATAAGACCTTGACCAAAACGGTGCTCCATGAAGAGCAGGGGCATAATGAGGGACAAACACTTGTTCTGGGCAAGCAGTCAGGCAAGCAAGACCGCTACCACATCCCCCCTCCCCAACCTCCCAAACCTAATGATGAAGGAGACAAGAAAGCTTGTATTTTTTATTACTTTCCCATTTTGCAGATTAATATTAGAATTAATGTTCTTTTTTTGTTTTGTTTTAAACACCTTTTCTCAGTTTAGCCAAAACCATTTAGAGGAGTTTCCCAAGGAATCTGTAGCCCTTGGGAGTTTAGCTGTCCCGTAGCACTGGCTCTGTAGGAGCGGGACAGGAGCCAGGCACCAGCACTGGTGTAATGGCAAGTCCCTGCAGTGGGATAGCCAGTGGGATGTCTCCTTCGAGTCTCCAGCTTCTGTGAGGCTGAAACAGAACAAAGGGGCACCAGTCCATCCACTCCCAGGAACGCTACCCGCAGTGACTGTTTTTTTAGCCTCCTTTCTGGGGTTGTCCACTGGAAGAGTCTCCTCTAAGCACTTGGATGCAGCTCAATGTGGCAAAGTCCATGCTGGCAGTTGAAGATCCCACTAGCACTGGCAATGGATGCCAGAGTCAGGCAAATTTCAGTTCTGTATGTTCATGACTGTAGAGTTCAGGTCAACGGAGAAGTGGAGATTTTCTCATCAGAGGGAGGGGATCCCCACACTAGATGCCATGTTGACATTATTCATCCTGCTTATGCCACTGTCTAGCAGCTGAAACTGTCAATGTGAGAGCCGGTGGCAGTTTCCAGCCTGGTCCCTCATGCAATGGTGCCTCAGGGATCTATAATCAAAGTTTTGGTTATTAGGGTAAAATTGACCATAAAGAGGAAATAGGATGAAATAAAATGTAAGTGCAGCTATCAGCTTCCCTTGAGTTTAACTTGATCTATTTTAATTTAAATGGAAAACACCACATAACTTATCTATGCTAACACTTCAAAGCACTAGTAAGGAACATACTGCCAATGCTAGATAGTGGCATGTTTTAGCAGTACTATGATGGACATAAAGCTCTTTAATATGCACAGAAAACCAAACCTCAAATGCTCTGCTAAGGAAAACATTTGGGGCTTGTCAAGAAAGTATGGAGCTGGGACAGGAATAAATGCACACTGCCTAGTGCAGCGTCTTGTTGTGTAGCTTGGTGTCTTTTTATCTAAGTTTCATAGAATCATAGAATGGTTTGGGTTGGAAGGGATGTTAAAGATCACTGAGTTCCAACCCCCCTGCCATGGACAGGGACACATTCCACTAGACCAGGTTGCTCAAAGCCTCATCCAACCTGTCTTTGAACACCTCCAGGGCTGGGGCATCTGCAGCTTCCCTGGGCAACCTGTTCCAGTGCCTCACCACCCTCACATTAAAATATTTCTCCCTAATATCTAATCTAAGTCTACCCTCTTTCAGCTTAAAACTGTTACCCCTCATCCTATCACTCCACTCCCTGATAAAGAGTTTCCCCGTCTCTCCTGTAGGCCCCCTTTAAGTACTGGAAGGCTGCTGTAAGGTCGCCCCCAGAGCCTCTTCTCCAGCCCCAACTCTCTCAGCCTGTTCTTGTACAGGAGGTGCTCCAGCCCTCTCACCATTTTTGTGGCCCTCCTCCAACAGGTCCATGTCCTTATGCTGGGGGCCCCAGAGCTGTATGTCAGGAATAGAAAATATCCATCACAAAGGTTCTTTGAGTCAAGCTCATGCACATGAAGTGTTTCGAAACCCCTTGGAGCATTGCCCAGCTGCCATACGGTGACCTCAAGCAGGGTCTGAATAAGATGACCTCCTGAAGTCCCTTCATCAAAATGACCAGAGGAGCTTCACTTGACTGCAACTTGTGCTGCAGCTCAGAGAGCAAAAACTCTCAAGCTGATGGGCTTCTCCAAGATTTTTTTTATGTTCATGACAGGTTGCAAGTAAAAGAAAATTTGCTTCATTCTGGGCAATGGCTTTGGAGAGGTGCATGGGGTTCATGACTTGGGGAATGCCCCTCCACGTGGAGCCAGTGCCTGGCTGACGCAGAGTGTCCCTGCTTTTTCACCCCGCGGCCCTGGGAAGGCAAACCTCCTCCAGCTCCCAACAACATGCTTGAGTTCCCACTCGACACAGGGAGCACTGAGGACGGTGCAGGGAGAGCTACTTTGATGGCTTGGCATTGATATCAAAGCCAAGGTACACGGCCTTATTTCCCACTCAAGGCAGCTGCCGGACGGTGCCTCTCTCCTCTGGAAGGGGAAGCTCTTGCATGGGGCAGGAAGCCATCATGGAACAGCCAGCTCAGGAAGGGGCTGGGGCCAAGATTTTGTTTTTAACCTGTTTCTTGTTTATTTAAGCCTTTGAGGAAGACGAATAAAAGCAGCCACTGACAGAGGCTGGCTGTGTTGCAATCGGAGCTGCGTGCGCTGGCAGGCTTGTGGCGGCAAAGGCAGCCTGTGTGAGGGCAGAAAACACCTCTCAGGTCATTTGTCAGCCTCCCAGGCCCGCCAGCATCTTGCACAGGAGCCAGGGTGCTCAAAACAGGTATCCTCAGCACGTCCGCACCAAGCCAGCAGCAGCTGTTCAACTCCTCTGCTTCAGCTGGCTGCAAGAGAGTTGTCCTGCCTGCAGTACAGTGGTTAGAGATCAGGGCTTTGAAGCTGCCCCGTTTTCTGCTGAAGGAGGAATTAGAGGCATGGATATTTTTGTCCTGGGTATTTTGTGCAGAACAGGTGAAAGTAACTTGTTTCCCATTCTAGAGAGGCATCAGTCCCGGATGGGTTTGCCACTGGGGCTGATTGAGCTCTTGCCTCTGCTGCTTGCTAGTGCTGCCCATGCCACAGGACTCACTGCCTCCTGCCCTGAAAGTGGCTGTTTTACAGATTTTCACACCCTCTGCACAGCACTGAGAGATGTAACACTGCCACATATTTGATGCTGCGCGTGGAACGGCAGCAGATTTGCCATGGTCAGCCATTTTTTTGCTGTCCGCATTTCCCCCACATCGTTCATGCTCCCTACTTAGGGCTCCTGGTTTTGCTAAGGGCAAGCTCCTGCTCTATCAAAGTAATGCTCGCTAGTGAGACCAGTGGCCTGGATATGGGCTGTGGGGGAATGTCTGCCTCCTCTTCCCCTGTCTGAACTGGCTGCCACCTCCCCTGGCTGCAGTCCCACAGTGAGCTGTTTTGGGAGTGCACTGGTTTGGGAACCCCCCAGCTGTTCCCACCAGGTGCTACAGGAGGTCCCGGCTGCATGGAGCTGGCAGCTGGACCCAGGACTGGGATCACTGGGATTGAATTTGAAACAGAATTTGTGGAGCTGGGAGATAAACACACAGTTTCCTATTGCAGAAAATTTAGGTTAGATAGAGGTATCTTTCTAGGTTGTTCTTAAAGGGCAGAGGATGAGTGCTTGTTTGAAGTTATCACAATTTTTAAAAAAGGTAAATAAGATACAGAACTTGGATTGATTGAGAGTGTGACCATGGGGAGGGTCTGACTTGAGGCTGGATTTAGAGTGTGATGCGTGGAATAAAGTGAGAGCATTGTGGGTTTGGATCCTCTAACTTTCACCAGTAGGCTGTACTTTCTCCTGTTAATCTTATTTTAAAGGGGCTCGTAAGGGAACCTCGGTTTCACCCATACGGGCCTGTGCATTTCAAAGAGCTCTAAACCAATGTTAGGTTGGATTTCTGAAACACCCTGTTCCCTTAAGAAGATGGATGGATATGCCCTAATCTATTTGTAATTCTCCTCCCAAGTTTGCTTAACAAGTAAATGAAGACACTACAAAAATCCAGCTAACCAAAAAAAACCATCTCTGGCCAGTCATTTCAGGCTAAGCTAATGCAATTATCATTCTTATCCATATTGTCATGCAGTTAGTCCCGCTGAGCCTAGAGCTCAACTGTCCTGATTTTTCATCATAAATTCTCTTTGTTCCTCTTCAAGTATTACTACTGACTAAGGGCTGTGATTTGAGAAACCTAATGTCAGATTTTAAAGTGACAGTTGATTTTTCTTTTAGCAAGTTTGTTTAGTATAGATAAGCTTTTACACTGCATTGACATATTTTTGACTCCTTTTTATTTTTTTGTTTCCTTTGTAGAGATTGTTTTTAATTTCTCTGAAAAGATTGTAGAGCTTCTCAGGGAAGGTAGTAAACCCTGTTGCAGGTGTTACTGTGTGTGGGGGGAAGATGTGAAATGGAAACAGGCACCAAGAATGCAAATTCCCGCTGCAATTTGGGTCACATGTCCAAAGGGAATTATAATTCCTCACATGCTTTCTCATGCAGCAGGACACGGGAGCAGAGGGATTTCTGCCTTGGACCAGGCTCCCAGCTCATCTGCTCCCCTGTCTTGTCTCTGAAGGTACTCAATTGCCAAGTGCCAGGACGAGAAATACCTGAATAGCCAATTATAACTTGCCTATAGGAAAATATTTTCCTAACCCCAGGCATTTATCATTTGGCATGTCCCCTGAAGAGCTCTGGTTTGTATCCCTTCTGCATGATTATCTCAAATGAGGTAACCCCGGAGACATCCACAACCTTTATAAATGCCCGTGTATTTTTTTCAGACCTCCTGAACTCTTCATTTTGGCAATCTCCTGTGGCAGTGAATACAAATCTTGTGATGCACTGCCCAACACATCCCCACTCCTCCGGCCATTCACTGCTCATTTTTAAAATCAAATCAAACATTCCCATTCCCTTCTACTGAACAATAATCTGGACTTTCTTGTGACAGCCTCTCTTGGGCTTTGCTCTCTGCTTTCTGTATCAGTACCATCTTTATTAATATTCCCTTCCACATCCTGGTCCACCTTTGCACAAGAGCTTTCCCGTCATCTTGAGCAGGAGTTTCTTTGGCCCTTCAGGCACAAAACTGCCTGCCCTCCTGGGCATCCCTCTCCTGCTTTTATTGGTGGCTCAGCAGGACTGCAGATATAGTATGAATTATTTTGGGGTCTTGGCACAGAGACTCGTACTATAGATACAACCGTGCTGGAAACAGGACCTGTCTCAGCTGAGTTACTAATAAGATTTGCTCTTGTTACCCTGATCCGGGCCAAGACCTACAGCAGGGACCTCAGCCAGGGTCTGGCAGCTCCTTCTTGCAACTTCTATTTCACCCTGGCGAGGCCAGACCTCCCCCCTCACCTTCCCTGTGCCACTGAGGCCATTGACCTGCCCGTGTCAGGACTGATAACACAGCTGCACGAGGCCTCACTTGCACCAGAGACCTCATTTTGCAGTAGAAAAATACAGCCCGAGAATCCTGGTTGTGAGCTGCAGTGTGGGCAGTCTGTTCTCGACTGCGGTGGCTGATAGAACAGGTGTAAAAAGAGGAGCTGGAGTAGGAGAGGGATTTTAAGAGCAATTACAGCTATCAGAGAGACAAAAAAACCCCAAACTATCACAGACATGGTATTGTGGCACACCAGGAACAATGGGAGGGTTTGCTTGGCAGCATCCCTTTGCCAGTGAGAGTGAAAATTGATTGTTCAAGTGTCCTTACTTCAGCTTTGGGCTGTAGCTGCCCAGAGAAGATCTCCTGGGCCAGAAAACACCAGTGTCACTGCAGAGGAGGCCCTCTTGTTACCCATTTAGACTGGTTATGGATGCATGAGACAAAAGGTTGTTTTTCCTTGTGCTTTGTAGTTTAAGCTCAAGGTTTGGTAGTTCCAGAGCAGTGGATGGCCATGACTCCCCGTGACTGTGCCCATGTAAAGTGGGCTGTGCTGGCAGGAGGCAGATGACAGTCAGAGATACCACTGACATAATTTTAAGGTTGGGTGAACACACTGCAGCTGGAAAAATACTAAAAAATGGCATTTATACACCTTGTACAGTCAACTGCACTATACACAGTGCTGGTAGGGATGCTTGCTTTTCAAGTTATTCAAGACATCCCATTATACAACCCCATTTTCAGTCAACTAAAGCAGTGCCAAACATTTTGAGGTGATTTTTCCATGCTGAATGGCTGCCTCTGACTTTGTTGACAGAAAGATCCAGCCAAATGGACTTGGCCAATGCCTGGCACCAACTGCTAGAGGAAGGGGCAGAAACAGCTGTTTTGCACCACACGAAATGCATCTGGTGACCTTTTTGCTGAACGGCCCTGAGCATGCCCCTGCTTTGGAGCAGGGATTTGAAATTTGGAAAGGGGGCCAGATGTTGTGTCAGGGATGTGCCATGAGTCTTTCCATTGCCTCCCATCTGGGAAAGCCTGTGTCCTCATCACCTCCCTCTTGGCTTTGGCATCTCCCTGCTGATGCCAGTCCCCATGTTGTCTGAGGTGTATGACCTCTGCTTGGTGCCTCTCGGTTTTACTGCTCTGCTAGTGAGCCACAAGGCTGTCAGTATGGTGTCAGACCGTGAGACTTCTGCCTCTTTGTGACTTGAAAAACTGCATGCAGAAAGTTGTGTTAAAAGTTATTACAGCCACACAGTGAAATATGGAAAGGTTTAGAAGTGCCAGGATTGAACTGACATGTGCAAATTCAATTAACTTTCCAAAGCTGGTTTAAAAGAGATATCTATTGCTACTTTCTTCATCCCACACAGCTGGCCCTCCCACCTGAAGTTTCATGTCATTTTAGTTATGGTGTATTTATAGCCCCCAACCTTTTGTTGCTTTTTTCAATATAGCTTCAACTGGAAGTGTTTGAAATCAGTTGAGATTTCACAAATGTTATTGTTGCTGTGTATCCTAAAAGCAATACTCTTCTTTGCATCTTGTGCAGCAATGTCATGAAAGATGTTTAGAACAGAGACCCAACTCAGCTTTTGCCACTAGCCTGCCAACTTTTATCTGGATGCCCGTGAACTAGCGGGCTGGTGTAGACAGGGCCCAGCTCCGTGATGGCCTAGATTATGGGATGGCACAAGTGTGTTTTTGGCCACATGGACCAACCCCATCATAATAATCTCTTTCTGTCGTCTGATCATTGCCTGTACCAGCACCCTTCTCAACAGGTACTTAGAAATACGTCCAAGGGTTTGCATAGTAACAATGCTATGTGAGCAGGCAACTGAAGTTTAAATTTCCTTTGGCATACTGTTTCTAATATACAATTCCTCTACAAGCAGAGGACATACGCATAAGGGCATGAATGATCTTATTGTAAAGGAACTTGCCTGGGCTCAAATGGCAGGAGTACAACTCCTAGCTCTGCTGTGGACTGCCCATATGACCCTGAACAGGTTTAGACCAGCTCACTGGGTGTATTTGGGGATGCATGTCCCATTGGCATTGGTTAGAGGTAAGCACTTGAGTACTTTGGTGGATCTGCTACACTGAGGCTCCTCAAGGAAGCCGAACCTTACATAAGTCAATTGCTCTGTGCCTCAGTTCCTCATCTTAAAATGTCAATGCAAGCAGCTCTTGGTCTTTCTGGGGGCACCTTATCAGGCTGTTGAACAATCTTATCTTGACGTCCTGCATCGCAACGTCACACAGACAGAGGGAAGGAGCTCCCATGCCCTGCTCCACCCCAGCTTCTATTCCTGTAGGTCCCCATCCACAGGTTTTCCAAATGTGAGTGCACCCAGCCTGTTTCTTCAGCTGGTCCTTGGATCCCATGTTGTGCATGGCTTTGCTTTGAGCTATCTCAGTCCTCCATTACTCTGTATTCCAGAGACTGGACTGTCCTAGCATGAGCTTTCTCATTTTCTTTCTCTCATCATCTGGGTGGCTTCTGCCTATTCCTACTTAGCCAGTGCTCTGCACACCCTGTCAGGCTGGGGACTGAGGTCTGCTGCTTTGCTCTTCTCACACCGTGGGACTTTCTAGAGTAAGAGAAAGGGCCCGGAGGGAAGTTGAAGCCTTCACAAGGGACGAGTCCACGACTGCAGAACGAGATCTTCTGGAATTAAGGACCAGTACCAAATACTGGGAAAGCTCATGGATGCAGTGAGCTAGGATAAGCTAGAATGGGATAGAGGAGGGCCCTGTTTTAATGCAGATCCTAAGGAACGGATAATAAGAAATTAGTACTAAGCAATGCAGAGGAACTCAGGCAGGAAGTAGTGGCACAACAAGACAGTCGCAACAACTGCATCGTTGACTCTGCCATGCTTGTTAGAAGATTATGCTTTCAGTCCTGTTCCATTAATACAATTTTCCTTTATTTAGTGTACAACCCCATGGGTCTCACGGTTATTACCCACAGATGCCCAAGGGGTTCGTGCAGGTGAGGAGCTTAACTGTCTTAGGTGTAGTCAATTTTGTGGGTAATGCTGATGCAAAGTGAGCAGTGTTTGCAGCTA
This sequence comes from Syrrhaptes paradoxus, assembly GCA_013400615.1. NCBI lineage: Eukaryota > Metazoa > Chordata > Aves > Pterocliformes > Pteroclidae > Syrrhaptes > Syrrhaptes paradoxus. Next base: position 63,676 of record VZTO01023957.1, read on the forward strand.
ATTAAAATGCTACACTTTAAAATATTTTTTGCTAATTACTAATATTTAGCAGCACTATTTTAACTGCAATTTGCATGTTCCATGGGGATTTGAACTCTGTTAATTTTCCACTGATTCTCTTGGCACCAGTTAGCATATCAAAATGACCATGAAATTAAAAACCTTAGTCATTTTACTTCTCTAGGAATTCACGCTAGCAGTAACAGGAAAAAAAATTTTGGTGCAGGAAAAATATGACCAAATTCAGACCCTTTCCCCTTTTTTCTTCCCAAAAGGCTTATAATTATGCTATGGTCATGACTGACCCAGAGTAGCACAGAATCTGCTCTGAGCAGAAGCTGGGTTTGCTTTGCCAGGAGGAGGGTGCACAGAGTCACATTTCCCCTTACAATCAACGCTGTCATCCTGCAAGGCTGGGCAGTGAACTAGTGTTAAATAGCATTCTTTTGGCCTCGAAATGAGTCAATACCTGTCAAAATCAGTAGACTGATGTTTTAACTCCTACTCCGGGCACCAGATGCTGAGATGAAGCTTCTACCCCTGTGCAACGTAATGCACAAAACCTGAGTGCTAGACCCTGAGTGTGTTGTTTCTGAGGCTCCTGCTCTGCTTAACAGACCATGCTCCTTGCTCCTGTAAGGCAGAAATGGTCTTTAAAAAGGATGAAAAAGAGAGGAGGGAATGTGAGACTTCTGTTTGGAATAAGGCAGAGTGCGTTTGCAGCATCCTCACATCATCACAGCTATCCAAACACACAAATAACATCAGTATGTGAATTTGCAAGAAAAATTGCTCAGTTATTTAACAATAAAATCTCCAAATCAGTCTCCAACAGTCAGTCTGAATAATGACATAAACATTCAACACAAGAACAATCACAAATACATCAGTTGGTTGTCTTTGGTTTTTTTTAACTGAAAGGGAAGACTCGCATCCTTTCACTGAACACGTCTACACAGGTCAATATCAGCTCTTTTTCATTTGCTCCTTTTAACTCTTTTCATTTATTCCTGTTACTTGGGTTTTAGTCACCTAGCCATTGTGATATCTTCGTTCTACATGCTTTGATGAAACTAAATTCTGTGTCTTTCTTGAGAGTGCAGGACACGTCATCTTCTGGTCCTCTCTTGCACACCCAGCATCCTACACCTGGTGGAGCACACAGCCCTCCCTGGCAGCCCTCCTCTCTCTCCCTCTTTGCAACGGGAGGGGAACCAGAAGAGTTACAAGCCTGGCTCCACCACTGGATTGCTTGTTGACCCTGTGTACGTCATGTAGTCTTTCCTTGCCTGTTAGAGACATGAAGCTGCATCAGTCCTGGTGGGATGAGCCTAGCAGCAGGGATTTGTTCTTTTGCGTTTGCTTTCCCCACTTGTAAGCTGAGTATCATAATACTTGCCTAGATCAAAGGGGGTATGGGGAGAATTAAATAATTAATGTATGTAAAGCACTTTGAAAGATGAAAGATGCTATACAAGTACAAAGTATTAACTACAAAAAAACCCAACAACCTGGCTGCTGGTGTAAGTCTCCAGTTTATTCTGTAAGAAATGCATGAAATGGAAAGAATTGCCACTAACAAATTAAGAGTTAGATTCTGCCAAGCCCTAAAACAGCTGTGCAGGGGACCAAGAGCCTTGCCTGCTCCTGTGGCTGAGTTAGGGCGCCTGTATCAGCAAAGAGCCAAAAGGGTGCCTACAGTGGGGATTTGGAAGGGAAGGCACTTCCCGCGTCACCACATTGTCTCAAGCAACCATGTCAAATGGTACATTTAAAAAAATTTGATAGTGTGATGTCTTACAGCAAGTTATGTTTCTTGCTGTTCCCCAGCCTCACTGCTCCAATGGTTAGAAACCTTCCTCTGGTTTCCAAGCTAAATGTACTCATGGCCATTTATATCCATTTGTCCTTGTGCCAACATTGTTTTAAGTTTAACACAAGATATTTATAGACCAATCGTGTCCTCTCTAACCTTTAATGCTGTTAGGCTGAACAAGGCAATCCCTTTCAGTTTCCTGTTGTTAGGTAGGGTCTCCAGCCCCACACCAAGCACCCCACCAGCACTTAGTTCCACTTGTTCCAGTCACAATTCATCTTTCTTGAACAGAGGTGAGTAAAGCTGTATGCAGCCTCCTCACAGAGTCCACCAATACTTGTTCTCTGTCATTAATGCGTTTCAGGCCCATGTTGGAAATACTTGATAGAGCCTTGATCACATTTACCTTTTTCCATGGCCGTGCTACGCTGCCATTTCATAGTAATCCTGTGACCAGCCAAGCCACTTGAGACTTTTTATTTTCCCAGAGAAACTCTGACACTTCAGCTTTACGTGCCAAACCTTACATTTGGCACAACTGAATTTCATCCTATTCCCATTGTTCCCATCCTCAAGGTCTCACAGTTCTTCCTGTTTGATAGACTGGAGCCTCTTGTGTATTGACAAGCACTTGCATGTCTGTGTCATCAGGAAATTTCATGATGCACTCCTCCCTCTTTTGTGCGACAGGCAAATATTAACTAAAAGCTGTCCACTAGCAATTGCCTTCCAGATACACTTTCAGCACATCTTGCTCTTGTCTCCCATCCTGCTGCATCTCACCTATCTTGCAGGGATGGTTGAGCTTCTTCCAGAAGGAAAGACAATGCAAGTCTGTAGGGCTTGCCTGACCCAAACAGTGCTTTAAAAGCAGTTATGTTCCCTTGGGGACATTGCAAAAGAGGGTTAGAGAAGTTGCGAAGCACTGACATTTCATAACAATGCTAAGCCAAGAAAACATAATACTCGGGGTAACTTTGGATGGGAGGGGATATTCTTTAACATCTGGTGGAGCACATGCAGTAATTCTGGCAGCACAGAAAGCCCCATGTCCTCAAGAACCCTTTTACATAAAAGGTTTCAGGGGAGAGGTGGGCAGATGTCAGGATCCCCAAATCTGCTGTCACACAGCTCTGGCCTGAGCCTCAGGCCTCTCTTTTGCCTATGATAAAGAACAGGCAGCTTTGGTCTTTTACAGAGATGATTTATAGATGGTTGACATCAATGCAGCAATGCAGGAAGAAAACTGATACTGATTTCTGGGAGTAACCAGCTCTTTGTGAGGCCCAGCATCTAAGGAAGCTATCGCAGTTTAGAAAAGCCACAGGGACAGTCCTTTGTTAAACACCTGCTGGGCTGAGGCAGGGACAGGGGGGGTTTCACTCACCACTTAAGGTCACGGGCAAGAAACCAACATGACTTGGGAAGACCAAAAAGCAATTGAATTTATTAACTATTTAAAACAAGAAGCAAGATAATGAGAGAGAGAAACTACATCTTAGAAAGGCACTTCTCCCCCACCCCTCCCTTCTTCCCAAAGCCCAAAGGCTTTGTCCTGTCCCTTCTCCCACCCACCCTGGTGCCACAGGGGGAGCAGGGAATGGGGGAATGCAGTCAGTCCGCCGCTTCTTTCTCCTCAGGGGAGGGGTCCTCACAGTCTTTCCTGACTCCAGCATGGGGTCCCTTCTCATGGGAGAGTCCTTCTCAAAAAAAAACTGCTCTGGCGTGAGTCCTTTTCCACACAGGGCCACAGCCACAGTCCCCTGACGACTGCCCGTCTCGAGCGTGGGCTTCTCCAAAATTCCCACATGGGGTGCTCCACGGCTGCATCTTCTCATGGGCTGCACCAAGGGTCAAACCGTGCATCACCATGAATCTTCACCATGCTGCAGGGGAAATTCCGGGGCTCCTCCTTCCTCTTGGTTTTCCTCTTCTCTGACCGAGTGTCCGCGTGGCCGTCTCTCTCAAAATCCCGCTTTTCTCTGCCACAGGTCTTCATCAGCTCCCGAGGAAACTGACTCTCAGGCGAGCCATGGCAGAGGCTTGGGCTACGGCAGGTCGGTTTGCAGAAGCCAGGCAGGCAGCTGGACAGCCGGGCTGGCCCACACGAGCTGGGCCCTGCCCGGGGCCGCACCAACCCTATTGTTCCGTGCCTCCTCTGACATATGTTATTCGCAGAGGCACCGATTGGCTCAGTCCTGGCTGGTGTGGGTCCAGCGTGAAGCTGGAGAACCTTCCAGCAGTTTCTCACAGGGGCTAGGTTGGTGGTACTCCTTCCCCTACTCCCCCCCCCCTACTAAAACCTTGGAGCCGAGGGTGGGGGTGAACCCTTAACAGTCACTTACAGGAGCCACCACTGCAGCCCCTCCCTTGCTGCCAGCAGAGCTGGAGTCCAGGGAAACCTTTAGCAGCTACTTACGGAGCCATGACTGTGGCCCCTCCCTGCTACCAGACAAACCCACCACACAAAACCACAACACAAGCCTGTAGTTGCTAAGAAAAACTCAGGAGAAAACTGGAAGAAATGAACCCTGATATACTCAGGTCTTCTGTCTCCAAGGAAGATCATGGGCTCCATTTTTGAACCAACCAAGAGCTAGGGGCACATATTGGTGACACTCTAGGTTAGCAACAAACTTTGGGCTAGAGGTGTCAGCTCCAGCACTTGGGTGCTTCAGGGCTCTGAAGGTGACTCTCTGAGAAAAGCCACCACTTATGGTGGGGCCTGGTCAGGGGAATATCACAACCACTTGCTTTTGAAAGACAGATAGCTCTTCAGCAAATTCTAGCTGGTGCCTTCCAGAAGGACCCAAATGTGTGTTTCAGGCAGCTGCAGTGCCTGTGAGTACATCAGAACCTGAAGCAGAGTTGGAGCAGTGAATAACGCGGTGAGACTACCCAGGTGCCAGCATGAGGCCTTGAGCCAGATGCAGAAACAAAGCCCCAAGTGTCTGTAAATGCCAGAAAGTCTGAAAAATGAGATACATATGCATATGCACCACAAAGTTTGTCCTGGATCTTTGGAGAGAGCACCTTATTAGAGCTGCCTGTAGCATTACACCAACTCAGAAGCACTTTTTTTTCATGTGCCTCTTGGAAAAAAGGCCTTTCTAGTTTCATTACAAAGCATTGACTGCACGGGACAAGCTGAACATATTTGGCCCCTTCTGCTACGAAGGCGAGATCCTTGGTTCCTGTGCCAACTGATCCCTCCATCCTGGCTGTGAGTCCCACCCATGCAGTCAGAGCTCAGGAGTCAGAACTGAGTGAAGCCTGAGCTTAAACAGACTTTAGATGTCATCTCTCCCCCGGCAGGATTTCTTGCAGTCCATCCTGACCCTTTCTATGGGCTCCTAGCTCTGTGTTTGGGGATGTGTGAAAGGAATGGAGAGCTGAACAGGGAGAGCCATGCTGTGCTTTTCTTTTTCATCCCATCCTCACCCTGTACAGAGACAGGCTCCTACACCTAAAGCCTGTAGCAGTGTTTCCCCTCCACTCACGTGCCACAGGGTGCAAGTACCAGTGAGGGCCTCCCCACTGGGACCAGAGGAGAGGCAATTGCAGTTTCCCCAAGGTAAAATTGGGATCACAGCCCATGAGGGTGATGCTGCTGTGAGGGGTGCTGGCTGTGCTCCAGGGCTTCCACTGTACTGCTATGCCATGGGTCCCCACTCCAGGAGAAAAACCCCAGAGGGGCTGGTGAAGTTTTTCTAAGGGAAAAGCTTTGGGATAATTCAGCCTCATTGCCTGCTGAGCCGGGGACGCAGGCACGGGCACTATCATGTCGCAGATGGAACATGGTGTTAGGACCCCCGAGCATTGCCGTCACTTGGAAATGGTGAGACCTGCACTTTAAATGAAAATAATTAGTATTATGGGACCAGTAAAATAATTATTGTTCATATTGAGGTGTGAATGACAGACCTGGCTATAGCAGTGCTGCTCCAGAGGCTTCTTTCTTCTTTTTGCAGGGTCAAGCTCCTTCATTTTATCCCTCTTATTAATGAAAAGCAAGAGCAGGAGCCCTTGCCCCTGCTGCCCACAGTGCCTATGTCCCAGCATAAAGCCATGGGCAGGTTTCCTGGCACTTTGGGTATTGCCTAAGGCAGCAGCTTGAGCCCTGCATGTGTGTGCGCAGGTGTATGTACGTATGCATCCCCGTAAGCACATACAGGGAACAGACCTAATCGTTATCCCCCACAAGAACATGAGTAAGAGGATTTGCCTCTATTTAACCAAGGAATAATTAACACCTGGTGAGAAGCTGTAACGGACATAGCATCTCATTAATGTATTTTGACGGGCAATATCCTCCTCAAATATACTTTGAAGAAAGGGGACTAGATTTGGAAAGGGCACAGAGACAGTTTGTAAACTAGTTGTCCCTCATTTTCTCTGCTTAGGGAGATGCAAAGGACTCTGGGCTGGTGTAAAATACTCGCTAGAGCACGGCAATGTGTACACTAAGCCACAACAGTTAGCTTTACCTCATTTCTCACAGCTTGTTGTATCGCAGCTTCCCACCTCTTTCTGCTTCATCCTGATTTTGAGGGACTGTCAGTTGTAGCCCTTAAGGACCAGCTCCAAGCCTTATGCAGAAATGTGATGAAGTAGGACTTCCACTCCAAATAACCTGCCATAAGAGTAGAAGGCAAGACAGAAACAGTCAGATCATTATGGACAGCTTAACTACTGGTAAATTTTCTATAGGAGATCCCTGTAAATACCTGGCCACTGTTTGGGTTCAGGGAGCTGCAGATGGAGGTGAGGAGCTCCAGGCACAGGGCACCTTAAAGGAGCTATAGCAAAAGCAAAGACTGAGGAATTTAAATTGGTGTAGCACAGTCATTGTGGAGGCTGCAAGACACAATTTCTTTCTAATCTGAAAGAAGACCTGATTTCTTTTATATGCACGGATTTGCCTCGTGCTCAGATGTGATGGCTGGAAGGAGTAAGGCGTGTTGTTAAATACTCAGCCTCTGAGTGTGGAGTAACCTGACATAAACCAATCCTTTTTCTACTGCTTTTCACATCTGTCATCCCATCCAGCTAACCTGAAGCGCTTCACATCTTGGTCTTATCCCTAGTAGTGCCAAAAGGGCACATGAAGCACACACAAAAAATAATTTGGGTTGGATGTTTCCTCTGGAGGTCATCTGGCGCAACCCACAGCAGAGCTGACAGACACACAAACAACGTGAACTGGCCTCAGAAGAGCATGTCAAAAACAAGCCTCACCTCCAGATGACTTGAACTTTAAAAATGGCCGTGTCATAAGCCAGCTTGAATTGCGTGTGTCAGACTCATTTCTAATTGGCCTTGTCTTTTATGTAATTGCGCTTTGAAGAGCTAGATATTATTATTATCCCCTGTCAATGGGCATCAGTCTTCAGAAATCACAGCGACCGACTTTATACCTCTGTTTTCAGGGAGACTCCTTCATCATTTATTTTAAAAGGGGAACCCTCTGTTTTCTTGTTACTTAGCAGATCGCCCCTGTGCTGAACTTTGGCTACTTAACGGTGCATTGTTGCCGCTCAGCCTGACTCTGCAGTCCATGGCGGGGAACAGGGAGAGAAGGGAGTGGGGACAAGGCAGGGTCTGGGCTTCTCCATAATCCAGACTGATTCAGTGGGTGCGTGAGCCTGTGGCCAGCTGTGGCACATTTGGCTCCCTCCTGGCTCCAGCCGTTGTGGTGGGGATGGCATCTCTGAGGGGGTCCCTGGTCAACAGCCTTTTGTGGACCTGCTCTTGGGGCAAAGGGAGCCAAATGCCCTGCAGTTCTTGGGGCAAAGTGTCAAGCCCCATACAAGCCTTTGTTCCTTGCTAATTCTGCTGCTCCAGATTTGTGCACTGCAACCCGGTGATGGGCACTTGGCCGGGCTGCAGATGCCTTGAAGAAATATATGTATAAATGCGATTATGTGAGAGTGTCCGTCTGTGTGGGTTCAACCACACCAAATGCACTTTATTTCCAGCGTAAAAATCACAGTGGAGAAAAATCTGATGTTTCTGGAGTTCCATCCAACACTGTGTGTCCTTGCGGGTAGGAGAAGAAATAGGAAAGACTGTGTCATTGCAAAGCTGCAGCCCAGATCTTGCCATTTCTATGTCTGATGTTGTGCGTGCTGTTTGACTTGTTGTCATCGTCACCGGGTTTGCTCTGCCTTTTGGCAAAGGGAGGAACAAGAGCAGGCAATGTTTTACAGAGGACAGTATCTGGCTATGGAAAAGCTGTGCAACATGACTTATTTTGTGTAAAGGACACGAAATTACAAATGTGTGCCATATGAGAGATGGTAGCTAGGCCCAAACCAAAAAAACATCCTCATCCAGGAAGGGTATTCAAGCATGTGCTTAATTTAAGAACATATTTAATCAGGGCCTTTGGGCATAAAAGTGTAATGATTATTCTTGTGTTTCTGAGAAAATCCAAGTGACATGTGGAAGATGTATTACTAGAGAAAATTTAGTGTTATTTCAGTGTCCTCGTTTAATCTTTCAATTTCTAAAAAAGTGATTCTTTCACTAAAAAAGTGATTTCTCATTACTCGCCAGTGCTGTGAATTATTTCACAGCTGTTTTACACTCGATTGTTAATGCCAAGTGGAATCAGCAAATACAAACTGGTTCTGATAGTAATTATGGAAGATCAACCCTGCATCCGCCTCTTTTCTCCGTCCCCATTAAACTTCCCAATGTGTAAGATATGCACATTTGACTCTGCAGGGAAAGCCAGCCACAGTAAAAAACCCCCTTTCCTTCTCACACACACTGTTTAATAGTTTCAAAACAATATGCCCATCCCTAATTTTTTCAATGTATTTGGCCCCTATTTTTTTTCTGTATATAACTGTGTGTTTCTGCAGAGATTAGATATGGTGTATATGATTTTAAGTAAGCAATATGTATTTTTTTTCAATTACAAGTGACTGTCTGTGTTTGCAACTGGTTAGCATCTGTCAAAGTCCTGGAGGTGTCTTGGTAAAATCAGGTCAGCTGTCGTCTGATCTCTATGTTACTCAAATAGCCACCCAAACAGCAGGAGTGGCAAAGCAGAAGGTGGCTGAAAGCAGCTCCTGCTGCCCTTCACTGTGGGGATGGTGCCTCCCTGAGTAGGCACGTTGTACCCAGCCTCGGAGAGGGTCCCTGTCTCAGCATGACCGGTGCAGATGGCAACTAATGTCTTCAGCTGCCTTGGAAAAACCAAGTGCTCCGAGTGTTGCAGCTACTCCAGACCGAATGGCTGTGAACTCCAGTCTACACCAACCACATTTCATAGTTTCGTTCCCAGACCTTTCGGTCACTGTACAGAAGATATACCCTGAAGGCACCTAGGCTTCTCCTGCCTTAAGGACTCTGAACACCAGCTGCACAACTGGGATTTTTGAAGGGGCTGCAGGAGGCTGGGACCCAAGTGGATCTCCCACCTATATAGCCTGTAGGAGATATTTAGCTTGCTGCTACTGGAGCGTGGCCTCATTTTTGAGATACTTACTGTGCAGAAAGATGTTTAGATATCTGTTTAAAGGGAGATTCTTGGACCAAGAGATAAGCAAGGGCTATTACTGGCTGTAAGGTAATTGCTTGTTCATTTTGTTGACTTTGGGTTAAATCCTGTTCATCTTCCTCAGGCAATTCCTCCTCCTGAAACAACTATGACTGTCAGCACAAATAAAGCAGGTGGATTTGGGCTCTTTTTTTTAAGACAATAACCATAAATAAAGCTGCAAGAACAAATCCAGGTGCTAAAAACAGTGCTGGGATCTTCCTGGGGGAAAAACCACAGTAAAGGTCTGTGACATAGGACTAGGGAAATGGAGGAGCAGAAAGGAAAAGAAAATTCAACTTCATTTAGTACTTATTATTGAAATAGGTGTTCAACTGGGTGTCAGTAAAACGTGTGTTCTGAGCTTTGCCACTGCTTCGCTATCTGACCTTGGTGATGTTCCTTGAACACCCCATGCCTCTCGAAGCTGTGGTTAAATGTAATTGTATGTGGCTTTGAGATCGAGAGACCAGGTACACCAGCAAGTGTCAGCTATCAAGGATATTTTAGAAAGCAGATGATGGTGACAAAATATCTTGGCAAGAAGCTATGAAAACACAGTACAGTGAACAACACACCTAGGGAAGAGGATTTTTTCATTTTTTCCACCTCTAGTTTATTTTCACAGAATCACAG
>VZTO01023958.1:7969-18305 GCA_013400615.1 Syrrhaptes paradoxus
TTGCATATTTGTATATAGTATTATTTCCAATATTATTGTAGTTTAGTTATTAAATTGTCTTTATCTCAACCCACGAGTCCTCTTTGCCATTTACCTCTTTAATTCTCTCCCCTATCATTGGGTGGGGGCAGGGACTGTGTGAGCGGGTGTGTGTGGTTTGGCCCCCAACCAAGGGCCAACCCGCCACAACCATACCTGTGAATTCCCAGGCACTAGTATTTAATGTTACTTGACATGTATTTGGTGCCTTGACACACAAAATGTGAACAAGTATTTTTGATTAGTGTCTTCAGAAGAGGATGTCTGTCATTGTCATCTCAGAGAAACTGAGTGAGAAACAAGGTGGATCCAGATCTGCCTGGATATCCCTTGCTCCAAATCCCTAGCAACCTATGATGTGGAGATGTGTGGACTGAAGAAAGCAACCCTGTTTTGCAACACAGACAGAAGATAAAACTCAAAATGGTGTGACTGAGAGAGAAGGATATGTATCATCACTCAAGGCTGCTGCAGCACAACTGCAGCTATGTGTCAACCTACACAGGTATTCAGATGAGATTGAAGCCTTTGTTGCCTAGGTCCTGAAGGCAGTATTCCTACACCTGCCTCCCACCCTCTCTGCTGCTGCAGCAATAGCCTTTCTCCAAGGCATGTTGGTGACTAGAAACTTTCCTCACTCCACACAGTGCCATCTCCATCACTCCTTGTCATATTCACCAGAATTTGGCAAGCTGTCTAGTTCAGATGTCCCTTCCAATAAAGCTCCTTTTCCTTATGAGAGCGAGCGACTCACCCAGGACCACACTGCTCCACCTTTTTTCTTGGCCTTTGTCAGAGAAATTATAAAAGCTGTTGGCTAGTGGGGTAGAGGACCTGTACATGTATACCCTAGGAGTATTTCTGCTACAGAGGTGGTGAAGGATATAAGGGAAGAAGGTCAAAATAACCAAAATCTTTTGGGAAGAATGGCTTTGACGGGGGTGGGGGGAGGGGAGGGAATGGCAAACAAAGCATTACAAGACATTACAAGACATTAGACATTTTGAGACATTTCCTATCTGTTTAAATTACAGAGATGAAGAGAGAGCAGAGAAACAGAAGGAGCAGAGACCTATAAGCATCTTGAGAGTTTCAACTGAGAGAACTGTTACTAAAAAGAGACAAAAGACTATAATCCATGCCTAGAAACAGGCTGTCAGCATGAAATTGAGTGCAGACAGAACAAGAGGTAGTTGGGGAATTGACAAAGGCAGTGTCTTTGAGAAATTTAGAGAGAGAAGCCAGTCTGGGGTTTTGGTTAGTTGGTTGGGTTTTTTTGTGGCTTTTAAAAAAAAAATTATTGGAACTCTGAAAAACCTTTTTAGGTTTCTGCTACCGTATCCCTAAGGATTGGGCTGCAATAAACCCCAAGCCAGATAAGAACAGACATGCCCATGTCTACATCCTCACAGCTGCAAGGTCAGCCTTGCAAACAGGAATGCAAGGACCTATGCTGCTGTGATGAATCACTTTGAAATTGTTCACCAGTATCCTTGTAGAAGTAATCGATGGCACTGTAGGAAATAACAAACTAAGACTGACTCTTTAGGAGGGATGACATTATTCCTGACACTCAACTGAATCCAGTTTTCAGTAAGATCCTGAAGGGACCAATAGAAGTGAGCAGGATCCTTCTGATTGTGGCCAAAGTCAGAATTGTAACTGGGAAGTGATACCTTTCACAAGGCAGCATTCCCCCCTGCAAACTGACACCCATGGTCAGGAAGAGGATGCTCTTCTGGATTTCTCATGAAGGACAGACATACGCAGAGAGTATATTTAGTTGGTGTCCTGAGTCCACAATGGTTCACAAAAAGGAATGACAGCTGCTACTGCTGAAGCACTCATAGAGGACTCTGAAATAACTCAAATTACAGCAAATGTACCTACCCAGTTAGTGAGGTTGCAGTGGGCACAGAGGACTAATAAATAAGAGGCATAATAAATATTGCTGACACTAACCATGGGTCAATGATCTTGCCAGCACTTGTCTGTCTGCCACCATTGTCCTCGTACCACGGACTTGAAGACACAAAACCTGTTATCCACTGACTACTGAGAGTCAGAGATAGTTAATCTCAAGAGAACAGTGGTAATTCCCTCCTCCATAAGTAAGGGTTCATGGAAGCTGTGCCCATGGGGAAGGACTTTCTTGCATCTGATGTTTGGCACCAGCTCCCATGGGATGCCGCATTTATAGTGGCATCAGAAATGTACAGTTTCCGTCATGGTGCTGAGCATCATCTGGTAGCCTCAAGTTGGGGAAATGGAATGGACCTCACATTGCCTGAGAAATGTCACAGCATGGACATGAGCAGAAACAGCAGGAACTCGAGAAACATGAGAGTCCTAAGATGCCGTTTTGGAGGGCTAATATGATAGGCATGGTGGATGGAAAATGTGTGGAGCTTAACCCCTTTATAAAGCAGCTGTAGCTACGATGGCATGCCTTTCATAAGGCAGATGACAGAGGAACGTGATGTGCCTGAGGTACATAGCTGAGAGGATGAAAAATCCTGTTAGGATGTTTTCTGTAATAAGGTCAGGGTGAACAGCTTGCAGCTGGGACATTCTCAACTTATTCTGGGTGACAGTAACTATAGTAGTACAGTTCAGTAACCCTCAGTGTCAAAAAATGATCCTATGTGCATTTACATGACTGTTACAGAAGTCACCTATTGTCTCTCATTGTAATTACTAAGAAATTAGTGCTCTTGTAAGAGGTTTTATTATGGAAATCAAATACTTCAGATTAAATTAATGAAGATTCAAACTAGGTGATGACAAGATCCTTTCTGGAATAATGTTCAGTTTTTCACATTTTAGACACTGGTAAATATGGACAATTTTTAATCAGAAATGCAAATACAGATTTTGCAGCCATAACTGACTGAAGACTTTTTTCGACTTCCAATACCTATTTATCATGGTGCATTGTAAATGACATTACGCACACTTCATTCAGTGCTTGACCTAGTCTACCAAAATTTGAATACATTTTCCCCTTAATCTTTTGCAATGCATGAATACAGGTTGACTTAAATTTTAATCCATAATTTTGGAACCTTTTCATGCTGTTAAGAAACATGCAAATAAATGTCAGTTTCTTGCTGAAATACTTTATCAGGAGCAATAAATGAAACAATGATTCAACCTTTATTTGAAGTTATTTTTTGAATGTGTATGATATAGGTTCCCTTTCTTTTTTTCAAACTTATAGTGTAATGAATAAATCCTATTCCAAATATAAAGCTTTCTTCAGAGCTTGAAGTCCAACACTTATTAAAGTTAATAGGAAAGTCTCTCGTAATTTAATAAATATCTGATTAGGAAAAAAAAGAATTCTTGAGGTCAACTTCTCCATTGTATGCCTACGTTAGTTAAAGTGACTCACCATTTCCACAGCAAAGTTAAAGAACAGGCAACATCATTTTCATGGAAGGGGAGCCAAGACTGTGCATTGCTCACCGTTCTACTATACATACAGAAGCTGTTCTCGGCATTAGAGCAACATGCAGCTATAAAAGCCTGTGTGCTTATGTATGGATATACATATGTATACACACACCACTTAAACCCATCCAAAAGATTGATTTAACTCAGAGTCTTTTGTGAAGCAATTTAAAACTGTAACCCTAATCAATTTTAATCTCAACTTATTTGACAGAAAGGTCCCAAACTCTCAGTTTTATTATTAAACCTATTCACAAGGGAGAAAAAGACATTGGCATGGATACATCAAGAAAATGGAATTAATATTAACAAAGTAAGAAAAAAACTGTCTTAAAAATTTATTTTGCTTTAAAAATATTGGTTCTTTGTAGGTTGTTCCTTCTTGGCCCATGATGTGGTTTTCCTTGTAGTATTTTTCATTTGCTAAAACCAAGAAACTGAGAAAGCTTTTTTTACAGGAGAACCTTATCAATCTAAAGACCAACAAGTGTTCCATGACAGGTAATCTTGAATAAGCGCAGGTCAATAATTTAAATTAAAGCAATTTTTAATGCTTCTAAAATGAAGTCTCCCAGATCAGCTGGACAGTTGTGTGACTCCTCCTTTCAGATAGTGAAATAAAACAGAACATTTGAAACCAGAGAAACAAAAAAATAAGTCCCTTAAACTTAGTAGTATGTTCAGATATACTTATTTTACCTTTGTAACACTGGATCGTATAATAACTCATATCTTCTCAGGACTGAAAAGAGGGGAACTTCTGATGCTGATTCATAAGTGTACTACTTAACAACATTTCTTTTCTCTACTATTTGAGGATCTTCTTTAAGTTTGCTGTTCTGTTCAATTTCTGCTTCTATTTTTCCCATGTTGGGAAAACATAACTTCTTTTATACAACATGTTTTTATGTTCCTCATGTCACAGATTTAAATCTTCTGTGACATGAGGAAAATAACTCAATACATGATGATGAATTTATCATTGTTTTGCTGAACAGAGTTTCCTCTCATTTTAATGCAAAGTTGGAGATTACCTCTAGCTTGTAAAAGTCATCAGCAAACAAAGAACTAAGTCCTGGAGGTAGTACAGGAGCCAAAGATCAAATTAACCTGAAATTCTTACCAAGTAATTGGGTAAGACCTTTTCTATAGACAATATTCCTTCAGCTAAGTTTTTCTTTCCAGTTGAGGTTAACTATTATTATTATTCTGATGTTCTCAGCTTTAGAAGCTGTTAATTTGCTTTTCTTATGTTTGTTTTTGTTTATAATTAAAATGTTATGATAAGAAATCAAATGAAAGCTATATAAAGTTTGATAAAATAAAAACCATGTGATAAATTAATTTCAAACGTTACAGAAAAATGACATTAAGATATTTCTTTGCCTTTTATAATATGTCCAGAATCAAATCTAAGTTACACTAATTCAATATATATGAACAAAATGTCATTAGAGGAACCATGTTAATTTCAATGGATCTTTTACCATTTATCCAGATATATGTTAGAATATAGAAATGTTCAGATGATACAAGATTGCTTTGTATATTTTGCAGTGTTCTTTTCTTCAAAGTTGGAACTAATTTGTCTTTAAATAAATTGAATTTATGAACTAATAAGTGTAATGTTATCTGTTACTTGTAAGTAAACCCCAAATATAAATATATATATCTGTTGCAAAAGTTTAGGCTTTATAACACACCTTAAATCCTGAATTTTAATTATCATTGGTCACTTAATAGCAGCACATACAACAAACTGTTCTTGCTAAAATGTTAACTGTTAATTAGTGTGACCTCCAAAACAGAGATTCTTAACAATGCCAAATAAAAGTCCTGATTTGACATAACAAAGGATTAAAAAAGAGATTTGAGGATTATTGCATGTAAGAGATGCATGGATGAATATAAAATTTGAATGACATTTACAGGAAGTTTAAGAAAGTTTTGAGAAATAAATTTTAAAAAAATTAGAAAAGAGTAGTCATTTTGGCATTTGTCAAGTAAAATACAGTTTCTTACCTTTTAGTGTTGCAACAGTAAATATTACAACAGAGTAACTGAGCCACCCTTCTTAGCTCCCTATGGAGCAGTAAGACTTTTTGAGGTCACCAGAGTGATGAACACAGACATTAAGTTTGACATTAAGAATTTTTGGTGTCTAATCTATTTCATATTGTTAATGAAGCTATAATAGAGGAAAAAACTTTTCATATTTCTCTGGATTTTGTCTTCTAGAACAGTACGATCACAGAATAATGGGCCTAAAGGGGCTAAAGGAATCTGAATAATTGGCCTAAATGGCCTAAGGGGTTTTCCAAGGTTATCTGGTCCAATCACCAGTCAAATTTTGAAAATCTTGAAGACCAGATCTTGTAATCTCTCAAGTAATTCCAGACACCCTCATGGTGACCAAGTTTTCTACTTATATTTAATTGAAATTTCTAGTAAATGTCTGAACTGATCTTCTGTCTTCCCATTAGGCAACCATGTGCTCCAAGGCCATGGAACTCCATGTGCTCTGGATGCCATGTGCTCCAGCCCTCTGAAAATCTTAGTCGTCCTCCAAAGGACTTGTTCCAATATGTCTTTGTCTTTCGTGTAATGAGAAGCCCAAAACTGGCCACAGTGCTATGCTGGGACCCTGCTTGTACTGTTACATGAGCTTAGTCCATCCCAGCTGCAAGCTTTCACCTTTGCTTTGTTGAGGTTTATGTGGGTTTTGTCAGCCAATTTCTCCAACTCCTTGAACACCCTCTGAACAGAAGTTGTCCCTCTCTATTTGGCATAGTTCACAGACTTGCTGAGTGGGCACTCTGTCCCATCATCCAGGTAATTAATAAAAACATTAAACAGTACTGCCTCCTATTAATACCTGAGGGACACTGCTTGTCACAATCTGCCAACTGGACTTTGTGCCAATCATCTAACTCTTTAAACGTGATGGTCCAGTCACTTGCACCCACCTTATTGTCCACTTATCCAGTATATCCAATTTGGTTATAAGAATATTCTGGGAGTCCTTGTTGATAGTCTTGCTAAAGTCAAGACGTAACATCCACTGCTCTGTCCCTGTCCACAAAACTAGTCATCTCACTAAAGCAGGCAACTGGATTCGCCAGACACAATTTGCCTTTGATAAGTCCACCTGGCTGTACTCAGTCGCCTTCTTGTCCTTCCTGTGCCTGGAGGTACAGTGAAAAAAAATGTAGCCAGTGAGGAGATGTTAAGTAGTAGCAGTTATAAGCAAAGATACACATTTCTTTTACACTTATGGTGACGTACAATTTAAAAATAATAATTTTCACCTTTTTGAAGTAGAGAGGAGCAAATGATTTATCACATATTTAACACTCAGCATGAGGAATTCATGGTGGGTATTAAGGCTCAGAAAGTCAAATAACCCAATCAGCAACTATTGCTATTCAATTAATTGTTCTTAATTAAAATTTGATTCAAATTCCTCATCTATTTTTGACAATACAAAATTGACAAATTTTAATAAAGTCAGACTTTTTAATGCCTCTCTAGAAAGTGTAACACTGAGTTTTTTCATACATTGAAGAAGGATAAATCATTTTAGAGGGGTCTCTTTTTTTCTTTTTAAACCATGCCTTGCCAGTCTTTGATGAATATATAATTTTCTGATATATAATTTAATAATCTGATTTTCTCTGATATATATTTTTTCATGGAAACAGGCCACATATTTATCAGTATCTGTGTGTGTCCACTTATTTTATCTTATGATAAAACATATAGGTCCAATGACGCAGGGACAGCCTTTGGATAAGATCCAAGAGGCACAGATGGATTGCAATAGCACAAGCTTATTCGTAGAAATAGGAAAGGAAAGAAAACATATAATAGTATTTTTGTCTGCAAAGATTTTTCACTTATCATGGCAACTATGCATCACACATATATTATTAAGCCTTAGCTATTACATTAATCAGACTACTTCTCAAACAATTAAAATGTGTTTTGAGTGTTTTACTCATTATAGCAAATATAATTATGGCAAACATAGGTTTCCTAAAACATAAAAACAACAATGCTTTGTATTATTAGAAAATAAAATTCCATCTAGAATAGTGCTCTTGTGTGGTGTCCTGTCCATAGTTATACTGTTTTACACTGAATCCTTTCAAATTATGACTCAGTCACCACATAGAATGTTTTGAAAGAAAACACTGCAGTATGCTGGGGGGTTGCTTTGCATGTGCTGCTTGTCCTTCTGTGTTTCATTATCTTTATTTGAGAATTTAAAAACCAGCAGCCTAAAGCTACTTGAAAGAATATTTAAATGATCACTCCACATATATCCAGGAAAATGTGATTCTCTGCTAGCTGTTGCAGAACATGATGAGGACTCTGGACGATCCTGCCCCCAGCACACTGAACATCTGTCTTCTGAGGGTAACCCATGCCTCCTTCAGCCCTTCCTTCCATCTCTGCAGAGTCTTCAGTCTTGACATGGGAACATCACCAACTTTACCTGACATTTTCCAAGATAACATTTCTGTTTACTGAGTCTGATGGAATCTCAGTTCCCTTGCTTACATTAGGTAAGTGTTAAGCTTACTTACCTACTGTGTGAGCATTTTAACATAACACATTCTATAACCTGTTTTGGCCGTTCTTCTTATATGTAGTCACATGGTAGGAAATTTGGCATCCAGGAAAATTGTTTTGTTCATGACTTTTGAGACCCAGGCTTTCTGCCCTATGGCTTTTGTCTTACTGGATTTATTTTGCATTATTATGCCCTGAATTATTTATAATGTCTCCTAATAATTGTCAAAATAATTGCTTTTGAAATAGTTATGAGACATAGTGACTATACTATTAAATTTGAGATACTGATGGAAATGGATGGTCTAAATGTAACCTCAAGTGCACATTTACCTAATTACTTGAGAGCTAATACTAGGACTTTACCCTTGTGGCAGTCTGTTCCTGAGCATGACATGTTAGTTTTTGCTTCAGAATGCTCTGGGGAAGTGTCAGAGTAGCTGCATCTGTTAGAGCTGTTTTTACAAATGTCAACTTTAGGAGATCAAAATGAGAAAAAATGTTGTAAATGTGTTATGTCCATACATCAACAGTTACTAATAACTGTCAAAAGAACTGCATTTTTGTGAGTGTGAGGGGAAGGAATAAACTGAAGAAATAATTAAATTACAAAGACACATACTACAGAAGGTTTTTGGTAGAATTACTCTTTCTTATTAAATTTCTTCTCCTTTATTTCCTCTCCTATTTAGATTTTTTTTTAAACATGATGGGAAGAATTAATGGTACCAACTGAAAAAGGCTGCTAGGTGTTTGGGTGGGGTTTTTTTGGCAGGAAAAACATATATTTTAAGAAATGGCTGTCTGTTGAAGAAAATTAAACCTGCTAATTCCTCCTGTACCCTACTTTATCACCTCATCTGTCTACTGCATTCTCCTCTTCTACCCACAAGTTATGTCTGTTCTTGCAATTAAATCTTCCCTTTCCAAGGAAAAGCTGAGGTTATGTTCTATGGCTTCCTGGATTTTTCTCCAATAATCAGAAAGACCTGAAGTGATTTCCTCCTGATCCACTTCTGTCACATATAAGCTGTTTTAGCTCACAACTAGAAAAAAAATTAAAAAATCTTTTTGGGATGTACAAATATTTGCAACAAGACAGGTGGGAGCAAATAGTAATGTCAGGATCAGTTAGAGATAGCATTGTCTAGGAAAGGCTTGTTTCAGACTAACAATTTTTGCTGGTGAGGTTGAAAAGAAGCATTGTGTACTCCAAAAAAAAAACACAGGACTTTTTTCTGAAAATAAGAAGATAGGGGGGCAGGGGGAGGAGAAAAAAAAAAAACTTAAGTCAGAGTCAAGAAGATGAAACACTGAATAGCTAATCTCAGTCCACTAAGGTGAAAGTCTTGTGTGAATTACCCTAAACCATCAAAGAAGTTAGATGCTAAAGGTACCTCTCAGTACTATCAGGATAAAGATAGGTAGGACAAGGAAGACAAAATCATTCCATTATTAGACGTGTGATTTCTTCCACATCATGCTTTCCTGAAAATAAGATATTTCCATTTGGGCAATTTACATTTGCCTTACAGCAATACGGTGGATATTATGAGAACACCTGTTTTGGATTACATCCTTACTGACATTGTTATTTGTCCATTTAAAAATAAATAAATAACACCATCTGCAAACTCTACTATGATGGCACTTTAAAACATACCAAATAAGGGTAGAAGAAAGCAAAACAGTCATCCTTCTCCTCATGAGACAGGAAATGAGAAATTACTTTTGGAGATGATTTGGGACTCTGTGCCACAGTCTTTAAGTGCAGCACGAAGTACAATTCACTGAGCACTTTAAATGATAAAAGACAATCTCCTAAAGTAATTCAGCATGTGGATAACTTCTCTGGGTTTTATATTGTCTCTTTTTGAAACTGTTAGAAGAAAAACAAGGCAAAATGTTCAATTTTTATTTAGGTTGGTCTCTAGTCTTTTCTCTGTTGCTCCAGAATGTTAGAAGACTTAGTTTATCTTAAGTAAATCTAACCTTCAGAAAGACACTAATGGAATTATTAAGGACAAAGTAGAGTGAATTAATAAATTATATAAATTAAAATCAATTTAGTTTTAAAGAAAACATACTGTGAGTTGTACGATTAAAAAGCAATTGCAATACAATGATGTCTTTGTTAAGGATGCTTAAAAATGCCTTGAAGGCAAAAGACTGGCTCATATTACAGTAAGTTATTTATGCAGAAGAAAAAGAAAAAAAAAGTACTGAAAAGAAGAGAAGTTCTAAGATTATTTCAACCATCCTGATATCT
>VZTO01023959.1:0-41596 GCA_013400615.1 Syrrhaptes paradoxus
GTTTTCTGTAGTGTTTCCATTCTGCATTAACACCCTACTGTTACTTGAAGCTCTACGAAGTGAATGCCGACTGAGATCGGCATAACTTCGTTACTTCATGGGTGATCATAGGTCTCCCTTGGACACAATGCTATCTGTATAATTTCTGTCACACATCATCATTGTACCATGCCAGCACAGAGCATGGGCAATTTTCCGTGTGGTTTTCTTCTACTGTGGACAGTTGTGGACTTCCTATTCCAAATGCTCAAGTCATAACCTTTTGATTTATGAAAGACTGAGGATCTCCAGTGGTCTATATGGAAATGCGGGTTCTGGAAACAGCAGAGATACCAGAACTCATGTAGATGCCTGGTGGTTCATTACTGCTGTTTATTCATCAGTGCTTTTTGTGGGGGTTACAAATCTGTCTGCTGGTGCTCTCTTTCAAGTGAATTAAGAGTGCTCCTTGTTTCCGCATAGGCCACAAAACACTTGGATCATTTTTCTGTGTGACATCAATAAAACGTGTCGGGGGTGGAGGGTCGGGGGGAATTGCATAGGTGCGAGTGTAGTTAGGCCACCCACACAGAAAAGGGGGAGGAGAGAATATTTCTGCACCAGTGTTGTCTCCCTTTGTATGCTTAACAAGGTCATAGCCGAGCTCTTTGTCTGGATAAGGTGGTAGGCCCACGGCGACGTGCCTGTTACTGATACCATGCAGTATCAACATCAAAAGTCTTCATGGGCAAATCAGTGGCATTTTTGCATTGTTGTTTCATGTGCTTTCTCTAGTATTGTCTGCAAAACAAGATACCTGGTTCTTGTAACATGAAGCATGTCTGTCCCTGAATGTCTCTTCTGCCCTGTTGTCTAGGCTTGTCACACTTCCACTGTGTTTTAGGAAATTTTCCTGTTGCTTAAATTCGGCAGTACTGCCAGAGGAGGAGATCCCCTTTTCTCCTTCTTTTTGCCTTACCTTTCTCCATCCTTTCCCTCCCCTTGCCCTTAGATTTTCCTCTCCTACTGTACTTCTGCCCAGTACTCACAAAATTCTTGAGCTATCTGTCCTTGTCCTCTTCCACTCACAGATCAAGCAGGATGATTGCACCATGTTTTTTTCTGAACTGAGGTTTGTGCTATTATTCTCTCCGTGTTGCACTGGGAAACATTACTGTTCCTCACAGCAGAGCTTTATAACAAAGCTTGTTTTCCTCGCTAAAGCTCCTGTACACTTTTGTACTTTCTGCTTCCCTTGATGTGTTACATTCTCATCGATGAATGAGAGTCACTGCTGTAAAATTTGTGGAAATTTCTCTTTCTTTGCAACTGAAAGTAACTAGAAGAGATCCCTCTGATAGACAAAAATGAAATTAAACTTCAGTTTGCAGCTGGCCATTATGTTGCAGCAATAGCATTGCTGTCATCTGGGTGCCTAGGGTATGTCTCCATGGACGACGTCTGTATAAAGATTTTAAATAAATATGACAGGAGCCCAATACCCTTCTGTCAGTTTTAATGTCATAGTGGCAAGTATTCCAAGCAAGTATACACAAGAGGTCTGTCTTCTCTCTTGAAAGTGCAGATTAATAATAGGAATGCCATATTGGTTAATAAAATTTTTTTGCCATAAATGTAGAGGATGAAAATTAGAAAATAGTTTGGCCTTTTGATAAATTAAGGACGTTCTCTTTGCACCTGCTCTTCTTTCATTTTTCACGATGACCAACTCAGAGTTAATGGGTAGGTATTTGACAAGAGAAGAGCGTACAAACTTGTTTATTTTCAAAAGTTTTCACGGATCAGTTTATGAAATGGGATCTCAGGAAATAATGTGAAAGGAGGATTACAAGTGAATACAACTACAAGCAGTAAATGTATTAGGCATTAATTTGGCTTCTTGTGTTCTTATTTTGGGTTCTTAAGCATAACTGTCTGGTTGTGACCACAACCCTATAGTAATCCATGTGACTGGTTTGGGTTTTTTTCAGTCGCCATCAGAGACGAGATATTTGTTGGACCATAGCTTTATGTATCTGGGAGCAGACTGATTTGTAGTTCAGCCTTACCACTTGATTTGCACCTACCATTTGTAGGTGCTCTGAGAATCACTAAGAGATTGAGAAGTGACCACAGGTAGACTCCGTTCCGTAAAATACATTATTGTTACATCTAGCTTTGTTGCTTTGCATGGACCTTTGCTATTTTGTTTCAGAATTTTGTTTCATCTGAATAAGAAAACCAAATAAAATTTAATTTTCAGTTAAATTAAACTTGGAAAAAAATTTTATGCCAAATTTTGAAGATCTATATTGTAAGTTATCAAACCAGAGTTTAGAGCCTTAATGGAGTGTGAGACCTTTCTCAGATACATGTATTTCTATCAGTATGTTTTCTACTGTCTGTCACTATTAACACCCTTTCATGGAATTTTTTCCTGATGCAAGCAGCTTAACCATTTGAATCCTTTCTTGGTGTTCTTTGATATAGGAATCTTAGGCTGTTATGTCTTTAATTTTCTCCCTAAGTCTTTAATAGAAAAAAGAAGAAAGTTAAGATCCACAATGATGCAGCTTCTCTAAAGTATTTTTAAGACTTCTTATTGCAGGGGTTTTCAGATGCTCCTGAGATCATGTGAATTCAGAAGAGTTCAGGTAGATCAGGCAGTGCATCATTTTACACGCCAGCCTGCAGCAAAATTTGGTTGCTAGAACTTCCAAATTCCTGATCTTCTCTATATTTGCATGTGAAGTGATTTTGCTGTAAGTTACAGAGATGTTTTCTCAGGGAAGCACCATCTTTGGAGATAGTTATCCAAAGCCACCACTCCTCAGAAAATAAACAATTTGGTGATTAACTTGCCCTTGTGCAGTTAATATGTTGTTATTAAACACAACTAAAAAAAACTGTTTAGGAAATAGCCCCTGGGGACTAAGAGGCTGTTAGAGGTAGCTAGAGGTGAAGGGGGTGGAGAGGAGGACAGGATCATTACCTCCCCTGTACCCTCTGCCAAAAACTACCATTAAAAGATTTCCTCTAGTTCTTGCTCCTGCAGATCTTGAGCTCCCTCTAACCACTTGCTTTTGTAATGAAAACTAAACGGGGATTTGTTTTATACTGAATTCTTAACATAAAGCATCAACATTGCACTGATGTCTAGCTGTACATCCCAGCAGAGTTGGGGAGTCTTAATGGTGGAAAGGGAAATAAGAAAATGCAAAGGAACCAAGAGATAAATATTGGTAGATACATTTTTGTAGTGGAATTGCCTCACATTTACAAAATGTTTCTTCAAAATGTGAAAATATGAAAAGAATACATTGTCAGTAAGTCATACCACATTATGAAAAGTCATGCAGTATACAAATGTGCACACCTGGTTGTGTGTATGATAGAAGGTGCACTTACTGTGGCAATTACTGTTTCCACTTTCTAATTGTTTGAGAATCTGACTGTGGTGTCATACATTTTCATTAGTTTTCACACTGACGTACTAGGACTCCATGTTGAAATACATGGAGTAAAAATTACCTGAATCAGGAGAGATCTCTGCATTTGCATGTTAATAGACATCTACAAAAGGTATATCCTGATTCATTAGCAAATAAAAAGCTATTAAAATGTTTATATGTCTAAGTACACACAGGATGACAGAAATGGCTTTTTTGAAGCATACAGAGGAATAATCAAGGAATCTTTAGAAAAAAAATTTTTGCTAAACTAACCTAAACTGGTGCTTAAGATATGTACACTTCATTTTTTTTAATAGGCATAAGTAAAATGTCCATCTGATTTGTCCCTGATTTCAAAGGTGAGTAGGCTAGTGATTTCTTAAGTCAACTCCCATTATTATATTGTCACTCATTATAACATCCAGACAGTATCCAGAGGTACTACCATTAGGCAGTTGTTTTGGAAAAACTGTGTTCTTGCTGAGGGTGCCTTTCAGTTAGAGCTACAGACACATAATTTTAGACAGCACTCCAGCCATAACGGTGCCTACCAGGTAGTAGATAAAGTAAAATGAGTCATTCTTAGTGTCTTTTCTTTCTTTTGTGTTGTACTCCATATGGAAATGATCACTATAAAATACTAGTAGAGACTAACAGTATAAAGTACCAACAGTATTGCTGCTGTATAATAAACATGAACTCGGCTGAGACTGAGGTGCATGCTTGTTTTTTCATTCCTCTGAGAGACTGATCTATTTGTTCCATTGAAGCAAAGCAAAGAAGCAAAGCTACGTTTGTATCACAAACCGAAATGTTTTGTATGGTAGAAGGTAATGTTTGTTGCAAAGTCTTTAGCTGGATCTTGCAGGTGCTATAGTAGTTCTTTAAGGAAATGAACTGCTATAGCTATTATTTAAGCAATTTAAAGCCATTCAAACAAACTAGGATGTGACAGATCTAACAGACTGAACTAGAAAATTAGCAGTCGTTTTAGTTAGATTAACAGAAAAATCACTAGTGATATTAGCATTCAGGAGCTGGTAGTTGCTTTAAGATTTCTACATCCCTTTGAAATGAATGGGCACTACTAGAGAACTATGTTAAGATTTAACAGCACATTGATCTGTAGCCCATTTTCATTGTCATGGCTTTTATTATCACTTGAAAAAGCTATACATTTATTTCACACTGAGTGGAAGCTTACTGTCTAAGAACTCCTCTTGAAATGTTTCAGATTGTAATGCTTTGAATCCCATTGCTATTGATTTATTCAGGATCATTTTTAGGTACCAAGTTGCAGTCCTATTGGCTTTACTGGAAGTTTTGCAGATGATTGTAGCAATATCTGATGTTGACCTTCTGGATTAAACCCTTAAGATAAATACGGAAGGAAGGAAGAAACAACCTGTTCTGATTCTATTAAGGTGACTGGATGTTTCTAGATGGAAAATGAAGATGCCACCTTTCCTACCACCATAGCTCAGCAGCAGGGATAGTAATGGTAGTACAGAGGAATGAATTGGTTGCTTCCTGTCAGGCCAATGGAGGTCAGTTTCTCTGTGGTGAAATTAAATTTCTCCAAATTCATTTAAACAGAGATGTACCCATGTCTAGATCCCTTATAGAGAACTTTGTTCCTTGTCTTTTGTCATATTAAAAACCTAAGTTTATTAGGGTTTAGGTGGTTTCTTGCTGTTGAAAATAAACTGTCAAGTTGAAAACATTTTTAAATTCTGTTTTCTGTTGCTCCTTTATGAGCTCTAAATATAAGATTGCATACTTAAAGAGTGTTTTCTTTGTTTTCTATGTCTGAATTAAGAGGAGTTCCAGGTACCAGGATGTACTGGTCTCTTACTCCTACAACAAGATTTGTACCTCTAGAAATAATACTTGTCAGTGGAGAACAGGGAGAATTGTGTCAACTTTGTCAAGGTTTGAACTAAAGCAGGTTCCTGACCAATACAGCCAGCTCACACAATCTTCAGCACAGGATCTGGTACTGCCAGAGTGTTCTCATGACCTTCCATGTTGCTCTTTATTGCACTCAGAGCTTTCCCAGGAGTGGCCCATTGAAACAGGCAAGAACTTCATCATGGTCTGTTCTGCTGTTGGGCAGAGCGATGAACAGCCATAGTAGTGAAAAAAATGCTGATTTTAGTCTGCGTTTGCTTTGGAGAGCTTCACATAACAGTAGAGTGTGTCTACAGAATGGAAACCATGCAGAATGCATGCTGTAAAATTGGGTTGAGAAGACTCCTCACAGTGGTGCTGTGGCTGTGGAAGATCATGCAGCATTTGTGCATGTGCAGACACATGCACCCACATTGGACTTTTTGTCTGCAGTGTCGTTTCGGGTAAAAAGAAATGATATTGCAATTGTTCAAAGCATCAGGAGAGTGAAAGGTGCACATTACTGAATAGTTAATGGCTTGAGACATCAGAAAGCAAGATTCAGGAAAGACTGGGAAATTCCAGGTCACAGCTGTGTGTCTCTGAGACAAAACCAGATCCACCTGGGGAGAAGTGAGAAGGTTTTTGTCTTCTCATTAGCTTCTACCATCTATTTCTCCTTCATTGCACTGATACTGTGTATTCCTAGTACAGTGTCACACCGTTTTTCCCGTGCCACTACATCTTTTATCTGCTGGGAGATGGAGCTCGAGCAGTGCTGCAGCTGGCTAATACGTCTCCCTAGCTGAGACATTGCAGGGCAGGCCCATGGTCATGAGATGCTCAGGATGGAAGCGTGTTACTGTCATGGGAACATGCATGGGGATAAATTTCAGCACTTGACTAATACATGGAAGGCTTCATCCTTTGCACCATGCCCTTTGCTGGCCATTTTGCAAATACTTGAAGTCTGCCCTACTTAATTCCTTGAGTTTTCTTTGAGTTATGTCACAATTAAGTACTGCTTGCTTTATATCAGTTTTCGTAGCTTTTGTTTTTCCACAGTTGTGTGGCTGCAGATATTGAGTGGGCTAATACTGCAGTCGCTGCGGGTGAGAAATTTGTCATTACTGTTCACTAAGAGCTAATGTAGATGCTGTGATAACAGGGTTGAACCCTAGTAAATGAACCAGCGGTTGTAGAATTACAGACTATTTCTAAATCCTCTGTGTCTATAGAAAATGTTAAATACTTAAATCTTCATTTTGTGATCAGAAGAAGGCATGAAAGAGAAATTTACTCTCTGATAGAAGTGTCATGTACAACAATATAGATAAGAGATGGTGGATATCTTTCTTAATTATCTTTTATGGCTAACACATGCACTAAAACCAAAGATGAATGAGAGGCTGGTGAGATTAATCTGGCCATATGCTGCAGTAGGTTGACAGTGAATGTAAGAACAATGAATGTCAATCAGTTGCTATTAAATGTAATGACCAGTGATTTACCACTTCATTAAAAGGTCAGGACATGCTATTTGCTTATATTTGAATAGCAAAAACAAATAGTGATTAAAATTTCCTGATAGGGCATTGACTTCTTCCTTCAAACTTGGATTAATTTTGCCTGTGTATCAAGAGGAACAATTTAGCAGAGTGGAAGTTATCTCATGGGGTATGTGAGACATAGACTAATACATGGGGACAAGAAAGTGGTTTTCCAAAACTATTGTCTGTAGGTATGTATATGAATGTGTGTGGGTATATATATGTCCTGCATTTCATCGAGATTTGACATCAAGGGGAGGTAATGCTTTTCACTGCTTTTAGTATTTGCTGCAGACCTGGAATTTCTTTGAGGTTATTCCCTGCTTACTGTACACGATACTCAGAGGTTCAACAGTGCCATCCTGTGGGTGATATTAAAGGTTTGAAAGCTATGGCAGATAAATGACCTGAACAGGATAAATTATCATAGAATATCAGATACTCCATGTCCCCATGCAATCAGCTAGAATATTTCCCTCTGGTAGTCAGTCAGATTAATTATTACTTTTCTGTCCAGAAAATTAATAACCTAAATGTATTATAACCAATGGGAAAGTATTTCAGGCAAGCTGATGAGCAGTGTGCTTGTTAGTTTTTACTCTGTTGCTGAGAAATGTGTTTTTAATCATCTCAGTGTGTTTTTAATCATGTTGGAATTCATTTTCACGGACAATGCCAAAATCAAAGGCAACGATGTAAATTCAAATAAGCACCCCTATAAAGAAGTATCTGGACATCTTTAAAGAGGCATTAGATGGAAACTAAGACTAGTTAGCTTTCATGTTTCATAACCAGAAAATATGAATTCCCAAGCAACCTTGAAGATTAAGCTGGATGCTTTGAACAACTGGCCAAAAATGCTTTTAATTCCAGAAAGATAAAGGCAGGATTAAAGTCTGAAGTTTTGTTGACTGAAGATGAAATTCTACTCAGGATATTTGGAGAACTTTGTGTTCATGGAGTGAATATCGTGCCAGGACAGGATAGAAAATAGCAAAACTTGCTCTAATTAGGGAATGGGGCAGGGTTCAATGGGTAGCTGCAGATCATACTGTTTCATATATGTGTTTCATTTTGCTTGCCTAAGCAATTTTGTTAACAAGAGTGAATGATAAGTTTATAAAATAAAGGGTAACCTGCTCAATAGTAGGTTCTGCTCATTTTTCAGTCCCGCTGTTTCAGGGTGCTGGAGGGGTGAGGTGTGTGCTGTCTGCACGCTGCCTTTGCCTGGTGGTTCAGGGAGCGGGGCGCTGCTTTGCATTCTGCAGAAGTGCCTCTTTGGTTTGCAGCCTGTTGCAGGAATTTCTCCCTTGCTTTCCACAGCTAGAGGCCAACTGTGAGTCGCAGTACATGCCACTGGACGGTCTGATTAAAGGAAAGAAACACCAAATTACAAATTCTCCTGTTACTCTTTGGTAGTTAAAAATTATGACATAATTTGTGTTCATAAGTCTTTGAAAAACATGTGATGCTATTATTTATAAATTTAATATGTCTGTTTGCCAGGCCCACTGAAACAGAAAAAACTGATCGCCAGTGATAAGGCATGTCATTAATTCCCATGAATATGAAAAGACAAATATGAATCATTCCCATTTAGAAGATTAGTTTAATGTAATTTTAATGTATTTAACTTTTGTTTTTACCTATTTTGATTAAAAAATCTTCTAACCTAACAAAAGCCTTGCATCTGTGTAGTTCTGTCCTTTTTAAAGTAGACTAACCTGTTTTCAATGTTGGCATAATGGAATTCTTGAGACTGTGCTTGTACCCAGATTTACAGAACGTAGATTAATTTTGGATGAATAAAATGTACCACAAAAATTATATGAAAATAATCTCTTATGGTATTTAATTGGAGGCAGAAAGGGTAGTGACATATCAGAGTTTAACCTGTGCACAGAAGAGATTTCTTTGTAGTCCTGATCAGTTTAAATATAACAAGTCGTGGAGCATCAGCATTCATACAATTTTCACATATTTCTGTGCTAACTGATGTGAATGGGTTTGCATCTTATAAATGTGTAATTCTCGTTTGGAATCTCACTAAACTCTTGATCTTGAGGTTGCCTTATTTTCAGGAGGTTCTGAATTTAATTCTATGGTATTTTAAAGGTATCTGCTATTATTATTTTTAAATCTATGTCTTCTAATTTCTTCAGGTGTCACTTTCTACTTATACTATTAAGAACATAAATGGGAACAGTATTCTTCACTCTTTTCTGTACTGCATGCAAATCATTCTTAGCTCTTTCCTCATATAAAACATTCTCCATGGTGTCTCAGCTATTTTTTCTATCTTTATTTGTGCTCTAATTCTTCACTGTTATACCATGAGGTACTACTTTTAACATTTGCTTTTTTCTCACTCTTTATTTCTCTTAGCATGTTGGTTTGATTTTTCTGATCACCCATGAACATGGAGCACTAGCCTTCTACACTGGCTGTCTGCACTAAGACTCATTTCCCATTTCAGGAGCTTTTATAGTTCATGCTGAAAGGAATGATGCATATGCATGGTTCTCTTCCCCGGTTAATCAACTCTAAATGCACGCTTTCATTTTGGATCGCACTGAGTGATGCTTATAGCCCTTCCTCTAGATGGGATCTGCCATTCAACCTGCCACTGGACACTGGCATCAGATTCAGGTCCATCCCATCAGGTAACGATACGGTAGGCAATTCAGATGCTGCGAACAGGAGCATGGCTGCAGGCATTCATCCCCCGCAAGGCTATGGGAACATGCTGCACTCTTTTCCTGCTTTTGGGGCCACTCTTAAACAGCTGTGAATGTGTGTAATCTATATATGTGTACATGCATAGCCTCTGCTTGTGTATATGCACATACACTGCATATATAGATACATAACTATAATAACTATGAATTTCCCTGTTAACTTAGAAAACTAATTCATTCACTTTCTCTATTTTAAATAGAGTTGGATAAGTACACATTTATGCTATGTATTCTGGCCTGTAGGAGATCTCACAGTAATTCCAATGTCTCACTGTGTTTGTCTTTACAGCCTGTCTATCAGACTTCAGTTCAACCAATCCCTCTAAGGGGAAGGCATAAGATTTTAGTATTATTAATGCCTCATTTAATCTAGTTAATGATCTTTTCAAGTATTTCGTCTTCTGTGTGATTTACTTGCAATGTCAGATAAAGATCTTATTTAAGCTAAGTATTATGAAATAATAGAAATCTTTATTATATTTGGGTACAATCAGGATAAATGAATCCAGCAGAGAGTCTGATGTTAAGCAGGTGCAGTGCTTAGCAGCATTGCACATGTAAAATCTGAGTTCTTTAAACACTCAGATCTTAACATATGTGTTCTTTTTCACCATATGCTGTAATAAAATAACGATTTGCTCTGAAAGTGTTGACACACACTCTAAGCAGTCTTGGCAAGCACACCGTTGTATTCTTCACACAATGTTGGCTGTGGCTATTATTTAACTTTAAATAAATGTGTGCATTAAATATCTGTAAAGCACATATATGGATAAACAAAATCAGGTTTTGTCAGAAAGTAATATTTTTTCACTTTCTTGTTTACTGACGCCTAGACAAAGGAATGCTGCATCTTCAAAACAACATCTGTCAAACTGATTTTCATCAGATTAAGTATATCCTCAAAGCAACCATCACAGCTTAAAAAATACTGGAAATGTAGGTTGTGCTTTGCATAAAACACCAATAGAATTTAAAGCACTTGAAAGTGTTTTACAAATGTTGCAATGATAGCCTGTGCATATTCTCCATTTTTGTTTCTAATTTCAGTAGGTTCTTGGGAAAGATAATGAGTGATGTTGCAACACTGCAATCCCAATAGATGTCTCAGAGTGCAATTACGGAGTTATGGTCCTGGCAGCTAATCTGGGTCCGCAAAAGACGATGGTTTGAGAGTCTGGCAGTAGAGATTGAATTTATTGTGAAGGAGTTCATTTGTAGAAAGATTTCTTTCATTAGGAATGAAATTAAAGTGTGAATCCGTGACTGATTATCCAGGCCTTTCTCTGGTCCGTTGAATTCTTCATTAGTATAGATGTGTGATTATATATGTTCTGGCCTGATTCTTGTTCTATAGGTCATCAGTGATAACTGGTAACATTAAATTTTTAAAGAACTTTTCTGGGACAATGTAGTCTATTAAAAATGAGGGGAAAGCCAGTGGCATAAATACAGACATACTCAATCATTTGCGTTTCTGGGCAGTTTTCTGTCTTTTTCCCTGCTATGGAATAATTAATGCATGAAAATGAGCTTCCTAATAGGCTGGTGCATCTTCCACAGGAGCAAAGCATTTGCCTTTGTAATCCGTTAAGGAGGGTGGGGAAGCCTCATTACAGTGTGTGCCCACACAGCTGAGGGTGGGAACTCAGGTCAGCCAGAAATAAAGGCCAGGGTTTCTGTAAAAGATCTTTGTGGGTGGAGGGTAGAGCACTTGAGCTGGAAACCACATCAGTGTTCCCATTAGTTCTTCCATTTAGAAGCTGGTAATCTAACGTAACACAAGAGTCCAATCAAAAAGCCATGGAGAGGACAAACAGAGGCGAAAGTTGAGGACAAATCTCTTGGAGCTGTATCTAGTTGTAGATACACTTTTACAACTGGGTTTCGCATTAGGGTGTTCCCTAATGTGTCAGTGAATTGCCCTGGGCTATACTAAAAGGCTCCAGGTTAACTTTAGGCAAGTTAGTATGTGGCATTTTGGTGCCTACCACACACCTGTGGGATAATCCTAATT
Source organism: Syrrhaptes paradoxus (assembly GCA_013400615.1). Classification (NCBI taxonomy): domain Eukaryota; kingdom Metazoa; phylum Chordata; class Aves; order Pterocliformes; family Pteroclidae; genus Syrrhaptes; species Syrrhaptes paradoxus. The sequence goes on from VZTO01023959.1 coordinate 11,627, forward strand.
AGTGTCTTGTTCCTAAGAGACTGCAACTGAAGACAGTCACAGAACCAATTGCATACAGACAAGGCTAAATATTTTACTGCATGACAGAATTCAGGATAAATCACAGAATCACAGAATAATTAACGTTGGAAAAGACCTCAAGGATCATGAAGTCCAGCCCAACACCGCCTAACTCACTAAACCATGTCCCTAAGCACCACATCTACACGTTTCTTGAACACCTCCAGGGATGGTGACTCCACCACTTCCCTGGGCAGCCTGTTCCAATGCCTCATCACTCTTTCAGTGAAGAAATCTTTTCTAATATCCAGCCTAAACCTCCCCTGGTGCAACTTGAGGCCNGCCACACTATTGCTGATGCAGGCCAGGATGCCATTAGCCTTCTTGGCTACCTGGGCACACTGCTGGCTCATGTTCAGCCAGCTGTCGACCAGCACCCCCAGGTCCCTCTCTGCTGGGCAGCTTTCCAGCCGCTCTCCCCTGAGCCTGTAGCATTGCAGGGGGTTGTTGTGACCAAAGTGCAGGACCCGGCACTTGGCTTTATTGAACCTCATACAGTTGGCCTCAGCCCATCGGTCCAGCCTGTCCAGATCCCTCTGCAAAGCCTTCCTGCCCTCAAAGAGATCAACACACCCGCTCAGTTTGGTATCATCAGCAAACTTACTGAGGAAGCACTCAATCCCCTCATCCAGGTCATTTATAAAGATGTTAAACAGGACAGGCCCCAAAACCCATTCCTGGAGAACACCATTGGTGACCGGCCGCTACCTGGGCTTCAATCCCTTCACCACCACTCTCTGGACTTGGCCATCCAGACAGGTTTTATCCAGCAAAGGGTGTTCCTGTCTAAGCCATGAGCCACTAGCTTTTCCAGGAGAATGCTGTGGGACACGGTGTCGAAGGCCTTGCTGAAGTCCAAGTAGATGACATCTATGGCCTTTCCCTCGTCCACTAGGCAAGTCCGCTGGTCATAGATGGAGATCAGGTTGGTGAAACATGACCTTCCTTTCAAGAACCCATGCTGGCTGGGCTTGATCCCCTGGGTGTCCTGTACATGCCGTGTGAGCACCCTCAAGATGAGCCGTTCCATAATCTTCCCCGGTATCAAGGTCAGGCTGACAGGCCTGTAGTTCCCCGGGTCCTCCTTACAGCCCTTCTTGCAGATGGGCATCACATCGGCAAGTTTCCAGTCTTCTTGGACCTCCCCTGTTAGCCAGGACTGTTGATAAATGATGGAGAGGGGCTTGGCAAGCTCCCCTGCCAGCTCCCTCTGTACTCTCGGGTGAATCCCATCTGGCCCCATAGACTTGTGTGTGTCCAAATGCTTTGTATCTGAATACCAGGAAAATAGTACTGCTGATTTTTGTCATCTTTGTAAAGATATGCTGGCTAATTCTGTGGTACTACCTGAAACATAAACCTCAAACTGGATTTTTAGCTTACCTAGTTCTGAAAATGATCCTTACAGGATCTGCAGCCTAGCTTCTTAGAAAAAAGAACATACGAATAAGTAAAACTAAGTACAAAAATGTGGCAATATTCTAACTTTATCCAGATGTATTGTGTACCCAGAGAACTTGGCACTTGCAAGCTCAGGTCTTTTGAATATTAGTAGCATGACATTTTGAACAGGAAACGGGGGGTTCTGAGAAGACTTTTAAAATTTGCAGTGGGGAAACAGCCATTATGTTAGAGATTCATTCTGGTTGTCATTTTTGGCCAAAGCCATGGAGCATTTAACTTGTTTCTAAAACAAGAAGTATGGAACAGGCAGCAGATAATACACTCTGGTGGTACGCAGACATGCTGTAGCACATTTAGCAAACACAGGCTCTTTTTGGGAAGTGTTAATTTGAATTGCATGTATCATCCAGGCATAGTGAACTGAAAGGTCATAGTAAGAATATAAGGAAAAAATCCATCTCATTTGAATTTCTCTCTATGCGATATTGTCAATAATACAATATGTCAAACAAATAACTTAGTCTCTGAGTGTGTCTAAAGCCACATTCCATGTGTAGTTAAAGAATAACTTGCCACACATTTTTTTTTCCCCATTTACGTTTAATTTTCTTAATAATGTCATGGTATTAGTTTACGAATGGTACCTTGAGCCACTATAGTACCTCTGTGTTTTCTCAGAATTATTTCTTTGAGTTTCTTACCCAGCATCCAGGAAATCTCATGCAGACTGTAACATACTAATTGGCTCAGTACAATTAGGATAAAATGAAAGTGCTTTGTTATTGATCTTTCTTGTTATTAGTTTATACTAACAGAAAATTAGATGGGAGAAGTCTAATACAGTATCAAAATATTTTTTCTCATTGCAGGAAATATCACTGGTACTCCTGAATTGAAGTATTTTAGAGCAGGACTTCCTGTCTCCTTTTTTCAAATCCTGTCTTTCTGACTTCTAAAAAATTTCTTAAAGCAATGATGAGTCTTGTTAAATAACTAGGGTCTTCAAAGACTGTGTAGTAATACCATCACACAGGGCTCAGGCGATGTTATTAGACCATTATATCAAGGTCTAATACAGTGCTGCTTGTTACCTTACATAGCATAATATTAATAAATCTCTACAAGCTGTGTAGTTGTAAAGTGCATCATAATAATCAGTATCATTCCTCTAACAAATCATTTGATTTGGGTTGCTTTGTGTTGCTCCAACCTCATCAGCCATAACATCACAGGGTAGGGACCCTTCTCATGATCCAAGTTAATGAACCGCCTGCTCTGAGTCCTTGGTTAAGGCCATGCTCAGAGGGAGGCACAACTTTACCTCCAGACCCTCCTTCCATTTGCAGTGCCTCAGGTTACATGGTTTTCTTACAGATATATTACCTCTCTGGTGGAGATTTTCTGGAGCTCCTGGTCGTGATCCTTCTGCAGGCTCCATGCAGATGTATGGTTTTACTTGCCCAGGAGACCACTGAAGCATTTATAATTTAGATACTGTGGCAATGCCCACCAACAGGGCTGAACTGTTAGATGTGGGTGCCTGTCTGCAGCTTGGCCTCCATGTGTAGAGGTGGGCAGTTCAGTAGACTGGTGGCCCAGGGAAACTGATTCCTCATGCTGACCAAGCTTTAGAGTTGAATTCTACCTGTGTAGAGTCTGTTCCTATTGACATGGATGGAGGTCTGCAAATGAAAAAGCAAGGCAGACTTTGCTTTGTGTTTTTTAACATTTGTTTTATTGCAGACATGATTCTCTTGTGCAATAGAGTAGATAAATATCTGCTTGAAAATCCATGGTTTAAAGTACTGAGTGGTGTTTTTTGAGACTCAGAATCTTAATCCATTTGATTGACAGATATAAACTTGAATTTTATTTTATTCTCCATCACAGCAGTAAGTCTAGTGCAACTACAGTTTTCATTCTTGCAATACAAATATACTAAGCCTAAAGTACTGCTGGCAGCTTATATATAAAATTTGAGGATTAAGAAAAACAATGCAAACAAACAAAAACTCTCAGCTTTAAGGAATAGAGTGTTGTTAGACTGGCCTTTTATTGCTGTCACAATAAATGTGAAGTAACAGCAGCCAAAACCGACAGGTCTGTTCTTGGCTGCAGTAAGTACTAATAATGCAGTAGTCATTTGAAAAGGAAGTTTGTCTTGTCTCTTTGAAACATTCATTAATTGCCAGAAATGTCACTTTTTTTTTGCATTGTATGTGTGATGTACTTTTCATTTTTACCTTCCAAATAATTCATACAAATAATCTCTCTTATTTTTTTCAGCCCACCTAAACCAACGGTGTTCATCTCTGGTGTCATTGCTAGGGTAAGTTTACCATTAAATTACTTTCAATCATAGAAAAATGATTGTAGGCTTTTCAGAATTACCACTGATCAGAGAAAAACTAATCTTTTTCATTCCCCTTCCTTTTTTATGAGAAGAGGCTTTATGTTTTGTGTATTTCTGTAAGTCCCTTTGAGCATTCTTTTTGGTTTTCTGTGAAATTGAAATTATTTATTGAAATTACTTCCACTGTTTTACTTTGAATTTCAGCATTTTGAGATATTCTTTTCATATCTAAGATAGATATTACTGCATTCAATTTCTTTGAAAGCAGTTGCCTTTAAGTCTGCTGCTGTAGCTTTATCTGTGATGAAGAGCAACACTCCTGCCTGTAAGGGTACATGTTTGAAGATACGTGTTTCAGCTGCCGTATGTGCCTTGAGGTCCTTGGGTTTCAAGGTGTTACTCCATGGATTTTGACAACAGGCAGGACCTGGAAATCCATGAGCTAAATCATTAGTATTAACTAGCCATTAATCATATGATGAGTAATTCATGCTTTATGTGTTGTGACAGGGTTTTTATTGTGGCTTTACATGATGAGAACCTTTATCATGATGGCCTTACATCAAAGGGGTGTGTAATGGAGTGGTTTACCTGTAAGATGCTCTAGTTGTGCCAGATCATGGAAAGAACGAGCGGATGCAATTTTTCCCAGCCCATAGGGGTAGCAGGCAGCCATGCACTGCTCTATTTCCTGGACCTCCACCTGCGTCAAGGTGGATACTTATTTAGGCATTAAGATGACTAATTACTTTTAACTAATTATTGCTTTAATGTTTAGTAATTTCCATAGCACTTTAGCAATTGTAGGGTGGTGATTTTTTTTTATGAGTGAGGTAGGAAATCTCAGAGAGAAAAACCATAGGCCCCCAGTTTAGCAGGTACGCAAAAGATTCAAAATGGAAAGAAACTATCTTCTTGATTTTGTAATTCAGCTCTTTTTTAGCTAACAGGTTAGTTGAAGTAATATACTTATCTTCAGTAAGCTGGCAGCTACAGGCTTATTTATTAACCTGTGAAGAGCAAAACTGTTCTATCATTTTCTGAGACTTTATAGCTCCCAAACATGTATCAAAATTTCTTCTCTATGTGTTAAACAAAACCTAGCAATGCTTTTTTGAACCAAGAGTATTTTTTCTATTGTATTTTCAAGTTTTCTGATTGTTCTCATCAGTGTCAAGTGGAGGTTCACATGCTGTGACCTGCCCTGTTTAATGTCTTTGTCAGACAGAAGGCTCCTCATTGGGTTTGTGGATGGCATCAAGTTGAGAGGAACAGTTAATAAGTTTGAGGGCAGGGCTGCTACTCAGAGGGACCTGGACAGGCTGGAAGAATGGCAGGCAGCAGCTGGACACGAGCCAGCCCTGTGCAGGACAGGAAGAATGCCAGCAGCATCCTGGGCTGTGTTAACAGGAAAGTAGCTGGTAGATTGAAGAAAAGGATTATCCCCCTCTGCTCAGCACGCTTCAGACCACAAATGGAATGGTTCATCCAGTTTTGTACACTCCAGTGTACAAAGGTGTTGATAAACCAGAGCAAATTCACTGGAGGGCCACCAAGGGGGTCAGGGGCTGGAGCACATGCCCCAGGAGGAGAGGCTGAGGGAACAGGCCTTGTTTAGCAGAGAGAAGAGATGGTTTCAGGAGGACCTAACAGCAGCCTTCCCACATCTACAAGGAAATTATCAAGAAGATGGAGCCAGACTGTTCAGAGTGGTGCATGACAGGCAGACAAGAGACAACAGACACAAATTGAAATGGAAGGGCTTGACTAGACATTAATAACTAAACTTTTTCCCTGTGAAGATATTCAGGCAGTGGGGCAGGTTGCCTGGAAGGGCTATTCAGTCTCTGTCCTTAGAGGTTTTCAAGACCAGACTGGATAAAAACCTTGAGTAACTTGATCTGATCTCATTACTAGCTCTGCTTTGAACAGGAGGTTGGGCTAGAGACATCCTGAGGTTCCTTCCAACCTGAATTATTCTATGACATTTATATTTGAAGACAGGCTTTTCCTGCCTTCAGACTTACAGACTGACTCTGTCACCTGCTCAACCATTACTGTATGCACATATCATGGAGGAGCTGCATTCACATCACCCTTCTGAGACAACAAGGTGTGAGGGGCCAGAGGGTTATGGAAAAGGCAAACGGCAGCATCAGGAGGCAAGAAGGTAGAAAATGTCAAGTCTGAGAAGAGGAGAGATCTTTGAAAACTGGGAACAACTTGGGAGTTGAGAAAAAAGTGAAAAAATGTAAAAAGTTAACCTAGTGATCAAGATTAAAAAAAAAAAGTGTCAGAACAGAAAGGTAGAATTTGGAGTAGATTGAAATGGGATCAGGTGTGAAACAAGCTGTGAGTGATGTCAACTTTGTACAAAATACCTCTGTGTAAGGTTGTCACCCTGTGAGCTGGTGGAATACAGGAAGTTTCTGGCTTATGATATGTTTGTCCCAGTTTCTAAAGAGGGAAGCTGTGGTACTATTCTCCTCCCCTTGTCACTGAGCACTGGTAGTAGTTGTTTCCCATTGCTTTTTGAAAACCTCATGAACTAGGACTTCCAGGGCTGACCCTAGAAATGATACTGGGAAATATGTGGCATAAGGGTTACGCCTGAACTGAGCCTGCCCAACAGCAGCACATGAGAACTAACACTAGCAGGCCTGGCTAAAAGAGCATGTTAAACTTAAAAGCCAGCCACCCCTACAATTTGAGTCAAAAGTAGTCTTAGATCCTGCCTGTCTTCCCACGGAACTGGCCTTCCTGCAGTAGGTTTCCTCGTGCAGGTAGTTTTTCACACTGCCTTACCTTGTTTGTAAAATAGTTTCCTCTTTCTGCTTGCTCTTTGACAACCAAATAGGTTAAGGAGATCTGGCCATACAGAGCCAGTGAAAGTGGCATAGCATGAGGAGCCATTAAGCACAGAAGACAGGAAAGGGTTTTTTTTTTCCCTTGGGTTGCTTTAACATACTGCCTTCTTGGATGGGGTGTGTAATTGGAAGAAGCGAAGCTTGCGTAAGTGAAATTTTGAAGTTGGCTAAAAGAATGACAAGATGGCATTTGTACAGGGGGACTTCAGAGTAGCATGCAGCACTGTTTTCCATCTGCTGTTCATATTTTTTAAAACTTACATCTGCTTGAACTGGAAAGTACACTTCTAAGATTTCTTAAATTTTTCCTGGTGTGTTTTTGAACAGGGTGATAAGGACTTCCCTCCAGCTGCGGCTCAGGTGGCTCATCAGAAACCACATCCTTCTGTGGAAAAGCTTCCTCACCCACAACATGTCAAGCAGCACATCCACCAGCCTCGCAAGTGAGCTCTCCATCAAAATCTCAGACAAAATGCCATCAGTGAATAAGTTTTCAAGAGAAGACAAAAGCTCTTTAATATTCACACTGTCAAATCAGTAAATTGACCTCTAAATTAATGTCTTGTTTCTTTTACTTTAATTCTCAAGGGTTAATAAGAATAAAGACATTGTTCAGTTGTTCTCCCAGATGGAAAATTCTCTATCAAGTATTTGCTGATCAGGGATGGGTTTTTTTAATAAGACTTTCTTATTGCCAAGATAAAACTTTAGTATGAATAATAATGATTAATGAGCTTAAAACTTGTATTTTTAGTTGTGGCATCGCAATAGCAAATAGCTAATGTAGTTTTTATGCTAAGTCAGTAAGGAAGAATAGCGCTTTTGTACTGGTACATTTACTACCTGGAGGGAGTTTGTTGTGTGTGTTGAGACAGAAATTGATGGTTGTCTTAATTACATAGAACCCTTGCAGTCTTCAGTATCCTATGGTGATACACCCCAGTAGCTGTGCCCTCTGATTTCAACTAATGAGATGATAAAAGGGCCCTTACACAGTCTCACTGAGGTTCTTCTATTTGCATAAGGAGGGGGGAGAGAAATAAGAGTTACAAGAACACTGCTGCTGTAGGCAACTGATTTGTGATCTCATGGGTCTCACCGGGACCTTTGTTTTTTTATGAGGTGATAATTTGTCAATCCCAGTAGCAAGCTGAAGGAGCTCAGGACCCTCTAGAATTGAACTTCAAATAAACAGGTGAAAAATCTGTTTTCTTTTTTTTTAATTTACAGTTTGAGATCACTGAAATTAGGAGATACCATTAGTAAATGTGTTTAACTTTACGATCGAACCTCTGTTGTGCATCTTATTTTTCTCTAGTCTTCTTACTGTGAATAAGGACAGTAGTGATAGGAGGGAATAAAAGTTACTTTTCAAACAGAGTAATTAGATTGGTTTTGGCCACATAATTAAATCTTTTGATTGCACAGTTCAAAATCACTTAGCTCTGTCATTTCCTTTTGCAACTTATTTCTGTAAAACCAGGAAAATACATTTTTAAACATTCCACCTACATTTTTAAAGTGTACTTCTAACTGACTACAATACAGCCTTTAGTACTCTCTAGCTTTATAAAATTTCTCATGAGGTCAGAAGAGTGGGTACCAGAGCTAGTGCTGCAAGCATTCACTTGGCGAATCAGTGAAAGTTTGGGGTCACTTGGGGCTTTACTAGTTCATTCATGTTTAAAATGAAATAACATAGAAAAACAGTGAGGAGACTCTTAAAAACACTGTGTTTTTTTAATTCTGCAAATTAAATAATTATTCCCTGAGTAGCTGACTTAAAACAGCAACAGCAAAATCATGTGAAATATGGCCCATTTCACAAGTTCAGTAACTCACTTCATATGGGTGAGAGGGACCTAGCATCTTCTCTTCGTAGGCTTGAAATGGAAATTATATTTTGCAAAGGATACACATGGGGTTTTTTTTCTACACCCAAGGAAGGATGTACAATCTGTATATGCAGTCCTTATTTTCAATTTAATTAGATAACCATACTTGCCTTAAGGAAGGAACATTGTTTATAAGAATTATTCTGTATTAGAATATGCATAACTTTAAAAATATGCTTTGTGTTTCTGATGTCGGTACATGTGAGGCCTTGTTTGTAGCCACTCATGAGTGCACAAGTGATTCACTCATGAGTAACTCATTCGTAAGGGTAGCATTGTTGAGCCTCATGAAATATCTGCACGAGGTAATTTGCTGGCCAGGAACATTTGCAGATTCAGGACAGAAAGTGGTGGCATCTTGTTGATGGTGCAGCCACTAGCTGTCAGTGTGCCTCGTCAGCAATGAAGCAGAGCATCACGGTCGCTTGGGACTGGTAGCTGCTGGCTTGAAAGTGAGCTGCATAGTCTTGTGCCTACATCTGAACTAGTGTCTAGACTCCAGCTGTAGTCAGTGGTGATGTAGTCAAGACAGTTGGCAGAGTTTACATGTGGCATCTTTGACCACATGGAAGTGTCTTTCAGGGTGAAATGGATCACCATCAACTCAATTGATTGCAGTGGAAAACTAAACGTACCTCAGTGTAGAAGCACGCATTTAGGTAGGGCTGGGTGCATCTACTCTATGTCTAGTAATAGCTGGTAGAAATGCAAATTTCTGTTTTCTGAAAGCAACACACATTTCCATTCGAATAGTAAAAGTTAGAAGCGTGAATGCTTTTAAATTACAAACTACTGCTCCTAGTTGTTAGTGCAAATATATACAGCGTATATAGACAATACCTGAATTTTGTCTTTGATTACGTACATGGATATGTAAGTTTGTACAATGGAGTTATGACTCTTAAGATGGCTTTAGTGGCTTTTAGAGTGCAAGAATTCCTATATGGTTAGAAAATGTATCTGTATGAAAGCATGTTACATGTTGTTGGGAAGTATCTATGCTTATACATAGGTGTCCTTACCAAAGCATTACTTTGCCCAAAATAAAGAATCATAACTGGTGATCTGGATTGCCTACTGATTGTTATTGATACTTTTAAAATATGTTACAGTAACATACAAGCACAGGAGATGTTTAGATGTTACCCTGAAATGATTGCAAAATTAATTTTCTGTAGTTGTCAATCTGGCAATAATGCAGCAATAAAGCATTAAGTTGTATATTGGGCTCTTTTGTCTGTAAGTACAAGCTAAATCAGCACGGTGCGGTTGTGGGGTTTATGGGATATTATTACAGAATGCTGCACAAGTAATCAACGTTTTACAGATAGTGAAATTTATCAGGAAGTTTTATGACACAGTGGATGAGCTGGTTTAGATAGTCCAGTCTCATTTAAAATAAAAACTAGATGCTGCCAGGTAGAATGGAAATTGATGGTTTCCACTATGAAATTGGAGATCCTCACTCAATCTTTGTGAAGCTACAGAATCTAAGCCTGGTAGTAATTCAGTACTGTAAAGGAAATGAAATTTAACATTTTCCATTGCTTCTCAAGTTCTGATCTTCTTTCAGAAAAATAAAGTATTTTAATCAGAAGAGGTGGCAGGCTTCTCATAGAAGAGCAGTTAACATTACATAGTACATGCCATAACACAAGGGATTCACAAAAGAGTTTGGAGAAATGGCTGCAATGTTTCTGGAAGCATTCTGATTCTTTGGGTGTCCTATATTTAGTATATGTGTAGTGTGTATATAGTGCAACAAGTATATGTGATGCAGTGCAGATATGACAGATCTACTGCCCTGGGACTGTTGCAATGTTACATCCTTAGACTCTGCACTCTCATAATGAAGTGCAATGTTATTCAAAAAATGTCTTATTTCATTAAAATTTGGGGAAAATACCTGTGCATGATGTCTGGCATTCTGTTGATTGAGTTGTCCATTATTATTCCAAGTTCCGTGGACCTGCTGTTAGAAGTAATGCAAATGTTATTAGTAATTAGAAATTATTTACTTCTAGTTTCAACAGTATGGTTTATCCTTTTGTCATCTGATGTCTTGAAGCATAGGTCTTGTACTTTTATCCGTGGTAGTATGATCATCCCATGCTCCTGGCTGTTTAATGAAAATATTCACAGCAATCTGCTTCATACAAAGGTGAAGGGGATGTTTTAGTCCCTTTGAAATAACTTTATTCTGAATACTCAGCATCTTCATGGAGGAGGGAGGTGTGGGTTTTATAAACAACTTCTCATGTCCTTTTCAGATTTGGGTATATCAAGTTGAAAATGGGATTTAAGCCTAGGCCAATGCCTTTAGCTGCAGGATTAAGGTATGTTAATTGCATTTTAGCAAAAGTGGGGATGTCAGTAAGGGTACGCTTACAGCAGGAAGAGATGTTGCTGGTCACATGCTGCAATGATGTAAAGAATTAGGAAGATAAATAGCTGTTTTATTTTAATTCCTTTGCACAAAAACCTCCTCCTCCACAAGATAAAGACACAAATATAATTGGTTACAGCTAACATTATCTGCTCTGTCAGTAAAAGAGGAATCCAGATCATAGAGACTGGAGGAGCCTTGGTGAGAAGAAACTGAGTCCAGTCTACAGCAGTAAATCTTCATCAGACTTCTTCAACAGATGAGTAAAATAAATCCACGTTGTAGCTGTAGCCTTTGGTAGGTGCTGTGCATGATTGTACTATGTATAATTAGTAAAGGTAAATACTAAGTACCTGATTTCCTTTCCTAAAGAATTATTTTTTTTTTTCTCAAAATTATCACACCTTTGGTGCTCACACTTTTTTCTTAGGAAGCTGGAGGTTTGTATTTTGCTTGTTGCTCTATTTTTGGGTCTCCTTCAAGAGCATGTGTTTATTGGTTTTCCTCATTCCCCATCAGAGGAGAGACTGCATCTGGTATATGCTATTTTTTGAGTCTTTTCATAAAATGGTAGCACTACTATTTAGATAGGAAGCCTGAGAGGAGAGGTGGAACGGGTTGTATTTGACGAAGCACTTCATGAACGAAGAAGTCAGTGCTGTTGCAAAGACTGTTTCCCTTGGCTTCAGGATGCTGATCAGAGGTGGGAACAGAAATACAATACCATTTTCTGAGAATGTAATTTATTACTGCTTGGAGCTGACAGGCATGCATGGATGCTGATGATATTTTGCGAAACACACTCCCAGCACTGCCAGGGAGAAAACTGAAACACAGATACTAAAGCCATTGCAAGCATAGATCTTGCAAGTGACCTTGAAAGAAGCCCTGTAATATAATCTCTGCTGCCCAGCTTGCATTGGAGATATTTTTAGAAATCGCAAGTGGCTGGCGTTCTGTAGGTCACCCGCGGCTTTGGAAAAAGAAAAGCATTTGTAATCCACAGTGATTTTAAGGATTATAAAAATTGTTTAGCTGTTAACGAACTGTGAGCTCTCTACAGCCAGCAGTAAGGACACATGTATTACCTTTGGTATATTCTCACATTGTTCTGACTAAAGCTGGTTCAGCAAAATGTTTTTTATCCTCCTTTCTAGCTGACAAACAAGTGGCAGGTTATGAAGGTATGTAAAATAACTTCTTGAAGCCATTTTTGGTAGGCTGTCTCAGGTGTCAATGGATGTCTGATACCATGTTAAGAAGGATAATGGCATCCCTTTCTTACACCGGGAAGATCGAGTGCACTGGAGAGCACAGTAACTAACCTGGCTTCCCTCTTAAGCCAGAAGCATCTCTTGAAATATAAACCAGCGGATTTAGTTAAAATGAAAAGCAAAAGTTAGCTACTCATCTCTGCATGCAGCCAGATGCTGAAATAACTGGTATCTCTTTGTGCTTCAGACATGACTGAAAACACAGACATATTCATTGCCTTTTTGTGTAAAATTGAACCAGCGTGACAGTGTTTAGAGGAATGGGTCTGAAGGAAGAGGTGTCTGTTTTCTCTTTGTTTTATGCGTATTTGTGAACCTACCGTATTTATCTGAAAACTTTGCTTAGTATTTTTAAAAGGCCTTATTTCTAAAATCGTGTGCACCTAATCCTAGTCTTCGTTTCTTTTTTCTAGTAGATGTATCACATCTGTGCAGAGAGGATTAACCTTCCACTTGTTTGAGTTCTGCTGACCTCATGGTTCATTTCCTGAAAAAGCTGTTCTAATCTGTGATTGTTTCTGTGAATTCAGAGCGGATTTTCACAAACAGGAGCCGTGGACTCCTGGGTTCCTGCTAAGACGCTCCTAATGCTGATTGAGGTCAACAAGTAAAGGGGTGGTTCACAGGGCGGGTGGATGATACAGAACAGCAGGCAGCCTTCAGCTGCCAGGGAACGCTCTAAGGTGGTGGGGTCAGTGGTAGGGATAGCAGTCCTGAGCCAGCAGGACAGAGCAGATATATGGGCTGGTCTTTCACCTCCCTTGTTGTCCCTGGCATCAGGTACCGGAGTATCACAGAAGCACAGGCTGAGGAGACCTCTGGTTCTCAGCTCTAAGCGGGTCTGTCCCCAGTGGCAGGGCGGGTCAGCTGGCTTTGTGACACAGTAGTGGGGAACTTTGAGGAAGCTAAAGGTCTTGAAGCTTTTTGTCCAGAAGAGCAGCAGACTGGGGCACGTCCCGGTGGAATGCTGTGCACATCATTTTATTTTTTGATGTATTTAGATCTGCAGTGAACAGGAACTGTGACTAAAGCAGTAAACCCTCAAGTACTAAAAGTAGAATAGTAAGTGGATGAGCGCAAAAGTGGATTTTGTTGTGCTTTGCAAAACTTGTTAGAAGATGATGAAAGAAAAGAAACTGAGCTCTCATCTAGTTTCAGAGCTGGGTACTGACCATTTCTTATGCTGCTCAGTGCCCCCAGTTTCCACTGCCTAATTATATACTGAAAGTGCAATTCATTGACTTATAAATCTGCATGCCCTTGAATCTTTTTGCATGGGAGAGACCTTTGGATGAGGAAAATCTACAAATGCAAACATATCTGAACAAACTTCTGGTTCTTTTAACCTAAACGAGATTTAGTATAAATAAATATGTATTATCTCTCTTTGCTGCAAAAGCCAGCACTGGGTGTGCGGCGCATGTAGGATATGGAGTTGAGACATATTCTAGTTGAACTGAGACCAAATTAATATTCTGGTGTGTTTTTACCTACAAAGAGAGAGAACAGTGAATGTTAGAATCTAAAATCTAATATTCATCTCAGAGGCATTAAGCAATGTGAGATCAGAGTCCTTGGGACACCCACAGTTTGGGTGAACACCTTTCACATCCTTTTTGCAGGTAGCTTTTCATTGTGTTAAGTCTGAGTTGCTAAAAAAATATATATATCTCTCTATATATATTAGAAACTGGTTCCTTATCTAATTCGTACTCTCTGGATAAAAGATAATACATAGCAAATGCAAGAATAAACATTACCCCACTGCTGGTGTGACAATTGTGACAGCTGGAGGGATCTGGAATGAAAGGCTGAAGCCTTAAATAAGCCTTTCAATTGAGCTTATAATATTATGAGGACGTTTGTTAAACACACAGCCTCGCTTTTCACTGCGCCAAATAGCTGCTACAACATACGTGCTGGAAACCTGTCCTTCATAGTACGAGAGCTCTACTTTGCATGCTAGTAGCTGGTTCCCCATTAGCCAATTGCTGCTAAAATAAATATTTATGGACACTATAGAGTGTGATCTGATTATCCATGATGACTCATAATACTCCTTTCTCCTGGGCTTTTAAGTTTAGTTTGCTTACAGACAGTTTTTTTCCTCACTGTCATTGTGCGCAGCATGTGTCACCTTCTGATGGTCAGTCCTTTGCAACAGGTATGGCTTTGTTCAGTGGGAGCGGGTTAAAAGGCAGAATCTTAAAGGGCAGACTCTATACTTTAAAAGGTATAGAAAATGTTACCAATGGCATCTAGGCAGATCTCTCCTGGGAGATTTAGGATTCCCACAGACATAGGTTCCATTAAGGCAGATTAGTTTCCCATCCCATGCAGGCCACCGATCTTGCAGAGAAGATTTCTACTTTGTGTTTGTGGAGTTGTGTTAACTTCAGTGATACTCTCCAAGGAATTAAGGTAACTTCAGATTTACTTTGCAGGACTGGAATGTCAAACTAGATATTCTGCATGGGGTAGGGACCTCCAAATGTCTCTCTTCTCAAACCCTGTAAGGCATATCAACCTGAAAAATGTAGGAGACTACTTTTTGGCAGATCCTTTGCTTTATGTGAGTTGTGTTTGTGGAGCTCTGCAGAGGAATGTTAGTGTCAGATGACTTTGTGTCCCATCTTAAGCTTTGCAGCTTGTTGGCTACTAAGCCACTTTTAAAACATTGGTTTCTGGGCTTTTTGATGATGCCCAAATGTATTGTAAAGCCCTGGCTTCAGGAAGTCAAATGATATTTGTCATGCAAAATACGACTCCAGCCTGTTACTCTGTAGGTCCCATGATTTCAGAAATAGGGGAGCTCCTTGAAAGAAGAGCTCCTTGAAGGAAGGAGCGCATGTCTATGCACGTTCCTTGCTGGAATAGCAAGTTTAGAAGAAAAGATGGTGTGAGTGAAAATCTGAGTTATTTTGAAAACAATTGGACAAAATACTGCGAAGTAGATTAGCTTACTAGATAGGAAGGTGAAAAAAATCACTATTAAAACACACAGGCATACATGTACATCTTTACTCATATGTATTGTATAACTCATTATTACCTGATTTTAATAACTAGTGGAATATGCCCTAGTTTTACAATTCCTAATAAATGGGTGCATAATATGTCTCAGCAGAAACAAACATAAGCCCTACCACAGCCATTCTTTGAGGAATAATATAAACCCCATGTTAATTTACAAAAGCAGTCCCAGGGTTACCACTCTGCAGCTTCTCCTTTATTTATGTGTTGCTTTGCCTATAATCAAACAAGATTGCAAAAGCAATTGGCAAGATATCTGCTCTTAACAGTCAGAATCAAGCAGGAGCTTCACTCTTGATTTATTGTCTTTTATATTCTGAAAATACAAATATTTCTGTGGCTTTTTATAAGGAGCTGCGATTATGGAGTGAAAAGATTAAAGCACAGCACTTTAGGAAGAAGAGGTGTACCAATTACCCTGAGAAGCAATTCTAAATGGTATTAGTGACCTAGCACTGAAAGGTGGCTAAATAAAGATGGCACCTTTGTGTTCATTATGGGCCACTGCATTTTGATAGCTTATAATTTGTACTCAAGGTAAAATGCTAGAGCTGATGTAAATGGAGAATATTACTTTGATAGCATTATAGTTCTAATGGGTAATATAAGCTACAAGCAATGAATATGAGCTCTGAATTTTCAGTCATGTTTGCTGGCATTAGTAATAATATGTCTGAATTGCTTTCCATCAGCTGTGCAGTAAAAAAGCTTTTTGAGAGGTGAACTTGTTTTTACTCTGCAAATTTGACAGAAATACTTCTTAAGAACAAATCTTCAATCCCAGAGCAGCTTGCTGACAGCATCTCCTGGAGTTGGCTACAGCATCATTGCGATGTGATCGATGGAGGTTTGGGTGAGACTTTTTCCAATTTCATAACGTTTTCCATCAGCAGCAACAAGCACGAAAAGAAAGGGAAACAGAAAGAGAAATGTTTTTGCAAACCTATCATCTTAAGGGGTAGGAGGAGGGACTTAACTTGTAAGCAAAACCTGTTGGACCTGGTGTCCCTCAGAGGCACCATGTATAACACATGGGTGTGTCCCATCTGCTGGCATCTCCCCTCCCAGTGCTGCCATTCTTAAGGACAGGCTGAGAAGCCATGCCGTGGCCTGGCTCCCACATGTGCCTTGCAAACTCCCAGATTAAATTTGGTATAGTGGCTGGTGCTGTTTTCTGGTGAGCAGGGTTGGTTGAGAGCTTGTCCAGGTGTGGGGAGGTCTCTGAAAGCAGTGGGAGACTATGCAGCAGAGACCTCAAGCAGAACATGCATCTTTTCACTCCCTAAAATGCTGAGGCAGGCATTTTCTGTAGATCACTGAGGGGTGGTTTGGCAGTTGAACAGAATTGGGAGAGAGTATTAACAAAAAATTTTGGTAGCAGCTGGGCTGATCTAACATGGCTATTTTGAGAGGAAATGCTACAGCCTTCTTGGAAGTGCACCCTGGAAATGTTGGAGTTGGGACCGGAAGGAGCAGAAATGAGACGTCTTATGGAAGGTCCAGTTCAGAAGAGAAGTGACTGCTGCTCACATGATAATGCAGGACTACTTCATCTAAGGCACTTGGGAGTAAGCAAATCATGAGGATACATTTTGTGGATGCAACAACTGTGACAGGTAGAAATACATGCATGAGTGCCTAGCAGTTTTCATTTGCCTGGCCCTGTAATTTCTGTAAGCAGAGACCTCATCTTCTTTGCCTTTCCCATCAGTTCTTGTGAAAGAAGTCACCACACTGCCTTGCATGGTCTTCCAGTGGCCCCTGCCTCAAACTCCCCTGTCTCACTGCCCTGAAACTTATCACCACTGGAGCTGTGCTCCTGGAAGGAGCTAGGCACAGCCCTGGATGTGCATCGTCGCTGCTGATATCCCAGATGAGAGACTCTCAGCAAGGGGAGAATCAGTAACACTGAAAAGGTGCCTTCGTCTTGCGCAGAAATTTCCCCTGGAGTTGGCTGAGTTGGGAGAGTCTGGGCACGACAGAGATCTGCACATTGGGGGAAAAACCAAATAGTTACTCATTAATCGAAGAAAAGGCTTTTCAAGGCTGCCCTTGAGCACCTGGACAATCGGCACCAACAAAGCCTAGGAGAGCTTATGAAGTATCAGGAAGTGCGTTTGAGTGTTCTCAACAGCTTTTCTCCTTAGAGTTGAGTCTCCCTGTGGTGTTCTCTCCCAGTCAGTTATCTGAATGATGCGGTGGACAGCCCACCAGCACAGATGAGCAGAACTTGATCTTTGTACCCTTCCTTGGTGAGGGGTTTATACCCAAATGTTATTGATGTAGGACTTTGGAAGGCCATTGCCAGGGACACTTCTCAGGACACTGCCTTGCATGGTCTTCAGGGCTCTGGCAGCTCAGAGAGCCCCAGCATGTGGGATGTTTCTGGTGACCAGCAGCATCCGGGGGAGGGGGGGCTGCACCGCTCCCGGAGGCACTCACGGAACGGAGATAACAGCCCAAGCATCCCAGGCCGAGAGCTGACTGAAGCAGGGGAAAAACAGCTAATGATCCCCCTGGAGGATCCCGAAACTCACGGAATGGAGATAACGAGTGTCCCGGGCCAAGACCTAACGGCGTCTGTGGGGGGGAGAAAAGGCCTTGGGAGAGCGAATGCAGGCACCAGAAGCGAGATGATCCGGAGCCCAAGGGAAGTGAAAGAGAGCNGGGGGGACTAAGAGTGTTTTGTTCTGGACCACAGGCTACGTTCTGAGTCTGCACCAGACATATGTGGGGTTACGCACCACATGTGACTGCATCTGCCGGTGATGCCTACAAGTAACCTAATAAAAGCACACACTGAGTCCCTCAATAAGCCGAGTTAGAACATAGACTCAGATTTTAAGGGATCTGGATTTTTAGCCCATTTCAGTGGAAGCTTTTGTTATCTTTCATGGCAATTGATTGCTTACCAGTAAAATGCATGGGGTTATTGTTACAATTGAATAGGCTTTGCCTGAGAAAACTGATGTGAAAAAGCTTTTAAATAGTTAAATGCCTTGCCAGCATCCCAGCATTCACTACCTAACTCAGCTTTTTCTCAAGGGAAAGATGCTGATATAATTGAAACTAGCAGAAACACTTTGCAAGGAGTTCCAGGAAATGTATAAGTGGCTCCCAAAGTATTTCACAGGTGCAGACCTTGCTGCAGGTGCAGACCTTGCTGCAGAACTCTGGGTGCAACCTGGTGCTCAAGAATTCCCACTTCCCCTCCTTCTTACCACTATAGTTTTCTTGGTGGTATCTTGAAGATCTGAGTAGTGTAGGCAGGGTATTGATGTATGGGTTTGCAGGCTGCCTAAGACTCTCTCTAAGAAAAAATTTAGTCTTTATGCGTCTTAAGGGGATTGTTGGCTCTGAAACCCAAAGCTGGCGATCGGCAGCATCATTAGAACTGAAGTTGAAGGCAGGGTAAAACGCATTCGAGTTCATATCAAAATAAGGTGGTTGATGACTGTACTGACTGTATTTTTATATTTAGTTCAAAGACTCTGTATAAATCTGACAAGAAAGCACTGCATTTCTTCCAGCCTCTGACAACAGGGTTTGGGCTCAGCTGGCTGTGGCGTCCCCAGGACCTAGTTTACCACCTTCTGCTTCGTCCTCACTCATGACTCTCTCTTGGTGCCTAGGAAGTGTTTAATCCCATCCAAACATCACCTGCCTCAGCTGGTTTTCTGAAGCGATTCAAAGGAACTGAGACAAGATGATGCTTGAACACTGCCCATCCTGTTTAAACAGCAATCTTGCCCAGGCTAGAAGTAGTGAAATATTTGCTCTTCCCCTAAAGCATTTATCAATCAGTGCTCAGAGCATCTCATGCTCATTTCATAAGCTTTATTATCAGGTGGTTGGGTTGGGTTCGGTAACTGTGACACAGCAGGCATGCCTGCTCTGGCAAGGGGGAGAGACCTTCAGGCCAGCAGTGAAGGAAACGATGCTGTCTTCTGCCCTTCCCTGGGCTTAGGAATCCAAAGGCTATTTTGGGGAAGTGCAAACCCACTATCGCATAAGAAGATTCATGTCCATGCATTGATGGGATTTTTAAATTACTCTAGTGGGACGTTATCACTGTTAAATTGGAACACGGCTTTGTTTGACTTGCTGCTGCGGGGTTGCTACTGCCACTAGTCGCCCCTCTCTTCTTCTGCCCCAGGTTCATTTAAATTCCTTCTAAGTATTGTTCCCTGAGGTGTCTTCTTGGCTGGCACGAGGCTTTCAGAAGAGCCCAGCTAATGAGAAATGGCAACACAGGGATTTAACGGCATTTAGACTGCACAGACCTGGCTTTCACTTTCATAACTTCATAAATCTGTTAAATAGCCCGCTGGAATCTCCAAAAGCTGGAGCATTTCAGAAAAGTAGGGTGTGATGGTGGTATATGATGCAAAACTTTTTTACCCTCGCATTTCTAGACAAAGCTCTCAGTGTACTTTTTGCAATACAGCAAATGCTCATTCACTTGGGGAAAGCACTTGGTGGGAAAAACAGGCCAAAAACACTATCAGCTTCCTGTTGCTCCCCGGAAAGTACTTGTTTTTTTTATGGGTTTTGAAGGATGATACTTCTAATGGTATATATCTATACTGTGGGTAATGCATGAGCACTCTTATACTTCCTTATTTTTTCAGAAGCTACCCTCCAGCCATGGGCAACAGATGATCTACATTCTGGATGTGTCCGGCCTCACCATCATTTGACACCTGCAGATCACCATTGGCATCACCCCAGGCTCCACTCTGGCCCTTGCCATCCAAACTACCTCTACCATCTGTGAAGAACTTTATGTGGTTTTCCAAATCCAATACACAACATGTGCTCTCTTTGCTTGATGGACACAGTTCTCATTATGTGGTTTTGTTTCTATTGGTTTTCCATCCCGTCCATTTCCCTCATTATCTGATAGCCAAGAGCTGCCCTTATGAGTTAACCAGAGATTTAGGAAAATATTCTGTTTAATTGATGGAGAAACTGAGGCACGGAGGAGAAAAGCAAGTCTGGCTGGAACAAGCCCCCGTACTCAATCCAGCATGTGCCAACACAAGAAAAGCTGCAGCTTTGGTGCTTCTGGAAATACTAGATAGTGATGTTGGCTTTAATCTTTCTTCCTCCTCAGTGTTTTCTTCAGCCATATCCTCCTGTGGTGGTGACTTGCTTTCTCTCATCCAACCTCATATTCTCCTTACATTGGTCATATCCTAGCTGACTGGTGTACAACACTTAGCTCTTCACATTTTGTTGTTTTCTCAATTTAAGTAATTCTTGCCCTGAGGAAGTATCACTCAATCCCCTAAGAGAAGAAATGTCACCAATACAGCAAGCATCTTGTGTCCTGGGATGATGGGTTTAGGAGGGAAAGAGCCAGACCTTGCCAACCACGTCTATAGATTTTGCCTACCATGTTTACAGATTTTCTGCCTTTTTTTCTTTCTTGTACAAATAGACAAATCCTGAAGCTGAGACTTTTTTTAGTGACTAAAAATAGCTACAGTTATGGATGTGTTCTGCACCTGGCAATTGAAGAGTACACCTGGAGATAACGAAGGAATAGAGATCTTCAAGCAAGCTTCAAGCTTAGTGTCTGGGAGGTGGGCTGTTTCTCTCCAGTACATGGTTAAATCCCACGGCCGGCCTCTGAACAGGCTGGTTTTGTAGGAGGCGGCCTTGGGAAAACCTGCAAACAGGGAATTACTATAATCCAGCCTGGATGTCATGAAAGCATGGATTAGTATTTCATCTTCTGCCTCCGACTGTTGTCAGGCTCACTTTGTTCCTGAGCTGGGGCTGTGATCCCCAAAAGACAGCCTTGAATTAAAGATTAAGCCAGTGTTTTACTTGATGGAAAGAGAGCAGTTCTCTGCGGAGGACGGTGACAATGCAGTTCTCACCCAGCGCTGCATGCAGGGGTTTAAAGTTTTCCAAATCCAAATGACAGAGCAAAGCTACAGTGTGATGCTGCGGACTGTGCGAGGGGAAGGGTCTCTGACAGTTGCAAGCCACGTTAATGAAAGTGAGACTGGTAATTAGCCAGAGGTGAGCAAGGGGCACTGAACTGCTCCAGGAGGTGCCATTGACTCTGCGGAGTTTGAGAGAGCTCATTAACGACAAGCTGTAGAAGAGAAACAAGTACCTTACTGTCCTGTTGGCAAAATGAAAGCTGCAAGGAACCCAGAATGGATTGTCAGAGAGCTCAGGGCAGAGCCTTCCCCCAGGCCAAGGACACGGCACTCTGCCCAGCGGCACGGCAGCAATTTAGCTAAACTACCACAACTCCCTGGGCGGAAACTCTGATTTCAGGATGAATGATTTCTGTTGCTTCAATCTCAGGCTGGTTCTGACTGATTAAGTGAATACTAGCCTGATTTCAACCAGCCCAAGAGTCTGTATTGCTTTTACATATATTTGTTCAGCTTAACTCTTCACTTAAACCAGTTCGGCAGGTTTTTTTTATTTTTTATTTTATTTTTAAATACAGACAAGACCTCACCATGATACCTGGCTATTTCTTCTTTGGACAGCTGTCATGCAGTTTAAGTCCAGAACTTTGTCCTTGGCTTTTTCTGAGCACAATAGCTTAGTCACTGATGGAAACCCAGATATTTCCAGGGTATTTGAGGTTCATGAATGGGCAAGTGTTTGGGCAAGTGATTACCTGAGAACGTGGAGAACCCAATTTGAGCGTACAACAAAAACTAGTGCCCATCATTCATCATGACTGAGATGACCACTGTCCCACAATGGTTCCTGTGGCTCGACCACTCAGTAGCTGTCTGAATTTCTTCTAGCAAAGAGCAGGTGCAGACTCTCAATGGTGATGCTGCAGGAAACTCGGTAAAAGCCCAAAAAGGCTCTTGCAGAAGGCTGCCTTGTAGTGGCTGGGTAACCACAGGCAAACACTGCTCACTGTGGCCATGAACATAATGAAAGGCTAACACCATCAATCATATGAAGAATCAAATCCACAGTTTTCACAAACCACAGGTGAAAAAGTGATTGTGTAAAACATCCACAAAGTATTTTTTAACTGAGTACATTAATTGAATTTGAATTTCCTAAACACATTTTTGAGAGCAAAACAAAGCAAAATTAGTTTAATATGACTAGTCTGTTCAGTTCTATAGCTCACCAAACAAATGTTGTTTTATTTGACTTATAATCATAGAATCATAGAATGGCCTGGGTTGAAAAGGACCATAGTGATCATCTAGTTTCAACCCCCCCCCCGCCATATGCAGGGCCGCCAACCACTAGACCAGGCTGCTCAGAGCCACATCCAGCCTGGCCTTGAATGCCTCCAGGGATGGGGCATCCACGACCTCCCTGGGCAACCTGGTCCAGTGTGCCACCACCCTTTGGGTGAAAAACTTTCTCCTAATCTCTAACNCTCCAGATGGAGCCTCACAAGAGCCGAGTAGAGGGGCACAATCACCTCCCTCGCCCTGCTGGCCACCCCTTTTTTAATGCAGCCCAAAACACAGTTGGTTTGCGGGCTGCAAGCACACACTGCCAGCTCATATCCAGCTTGATGCCCTTCAGGAGGCTGTGACTTCAGCTTTCAAAAAAGGATACCAAGTGGTCAAAGACCACATCTCCCTTGCACGGAAACTGGATAAATCCTGCGTGACAACTATTCCACTGCACTTCCCTGGGAAAGCAGCCAAGCTGACAATACAGCATGGCTGGTTTCAATGCAACTACATTTGTATATTCTTTTGAAACCCTGTTGCACATTGTTTTGGAACAGAACTTCTAGTGGGACCGTAACTTAATGACATCACTTACTGATTTGTGTTATACAATAAGGCAGAGCATCCCTACACTACTGGCTTCAGTACAGTGGCAGCAAGCACAAGGAAACCTCAGCTCCTGCTGCCACATGCAGTTGGAAGGTAAATATTTTATCACCTTTGTCAGTAGAAAGCTGTGTATAGCAAGTCAGAGAACATCTTTGGTGGTTAACATTGCCCTGAGCAGATTTTGGTTACTACTGCACTGGAAGTAAAAATACTGTACATGCACAGATGCATGCACACAGGGAAATAGAGATGTTTGAGCAGTTCCTCTGTCACTTTCTTTGTCCTCATTTACAAGAGCTTTCTGTTCCATCATTGCCATAAGAGAAATCACTGAATACATCGAGGATGGCGCCTGCTGGCATGGATTTCGCACGTTGCTTCTTAAGGGTTCCTGTTTATTTTTCATTTGTTTGGGAGGAAGGGCTTGTGCACAGTAGCAAACTATAATTAACATGGGATGGTTCTAAGATGGGAAGGGGAAAAGGAACCACCTGAACCCATTTCCCCAACCTCTTCTGTTTTCCTGAGAGTGGACTGAAACAGCATCATTTGGCCCAGTAATTACCCGCAAACCTCTGCACAGATTTATAGCCATAAAAGAATGCCAGGAACATTGTAAATTCAAATGTGCCGAGACAAGAGCCAAATTTAAGCCTGACTAAGCAAAATTAATACGCATAATAACTTTAAGTACCCGATAAAGTATGATTTTTCACAGAATTCCCTGCCTCTTTCCATGCAAGCGCTCCATAGTGTTCAGTGAAAAGGCAGCTGGTCTGTTTTCTCTTTGTAGCCTCCATATTATACCCTGAATGATTTGTTCCTCTTACAGAACAATTATTTAATGCTAGCTCTCTTAGAGACAGACATCATTAACATATTTGAGTGCTTCACATCATCACTGGCAGGTGAGAGGCCTTTTATATGTATATATCTTATAAATTTCTAAACATATATGAATTTATAGAGATGTTTTATATATGTGTGTGTATATATATATATCAGCTATTACTTTATATGTGAATGACATATATGTATGACTATGTTACCAATAGATAGTTTTATAAGTATGGTTTAATTGAATATAGTGTATAATTAATTAAATAGGTGTTTTATAGCGAGGGAACTGATTTGGGACATCCAGTTTGCCAAGTTCATGATGTCCTCATTCAGTGTCCTCATGCAGTGTACATCTGCAAACCAGTCCAAGCCCCTTTCCTTGGGGTTCTGAAGAGACACAAGTACCTGTAAGAGGGTGTCACCTCTGTGTGTCGTAGAGCTACATGTTTTCTGAAGCTGCCTAACCTGTGCTGGGGAGCTCTTCTTTGCCTGGAGCACTGGCTGAGCCACCCACAGCTCTCTGTCTCTGAGTGAGACTGTCTCACCCCTTCTCTGCTCCCCTGCACTGGCTCCAGTGATTCTGTTTAGCTCATTAAATGGGCAGAACACTAATCCAGCAAAATGCCAGGTTTGCTGCAGATAAGGAGGAGTACATGGGAAGGAGAGAGGGACTTGGGTGCCCATTCTAGCTTGTTCCCATGTGCAGCCTCCCAGTGTCTAACCAAACTGTGGAGTGATAAGTTGTGGGACGCAGTGAGCAGACCTAGTAAAACCAAGTGCATCGCATGAATTACAGAAAAAAGAGAAAAGTCTTTGGTTCAGACCGTCTGCAAATTGGCATATCCTACATAGTGGGTCCTAATTTCAGTCACAGTTTCTGCAAGTTTCTTGCTGAAATGTAGATGTCTAAAAAAGAAATACCCTCAAAGACTGTTGCATAGCTGTACGCTGTTTTTCTGTTCAAGCTGATTTTTTACCAGTTGCCCTAATATCTGTCCCTTAGCAGGACAGCATGGGCATTCAGGACTGTTAAGAAAAAGGCACTCACTGAAGAGGCCCAGTGAGGATTTTTGTCAAGGCTTAAGGAACAGTTTTCATTGGCATTAAAAAAACCCCAAATTAATAATACACAGTGACACAAAGAGCCAATTACATGTAATTCTGTTTCCACCTGGAATGCCTCCCATGGGGGCAGTGGTCTCTTCCTTGTGACACAATCGCTCTCCAGACACGAGAGAACAATATCATTTTAGAGAATGTCAGGAGGCACTTGAGATTTCACTTTCCACCGCTGTTATATTAAATCCCTGTTGCTTACTGAAGAAATAAGTCAGCCCATCGGACTGGGTGCTTCCCAGTGAGTGAGCATCAGATGGTGAGAGGCTGGCCGTCACGCCAAAGCTCGCAGTGTACTGAGACACGCGCTGGCTGTGGAGGCAGGCACAGCCCCTGCTCCAGTTTCATGCTCAACACTCAGGGGCATTGTTCTCACCAATGTGCCAAACTGCAGCCTGGCGTTGAAGGCAGGTAGAAAAACCTTCCTCTGCCCTATGACTTGGTGTCCCCTTCCCCTCTATGGGAGCATCCTCCTGCAGCACCACCTCCGCCTTCCCCAGGGGCTCCAGCTGCCAGGAGACAGGAGATGCTGCCAAGGGCTCTTGTGCCTTTCTTAGGAGGTAAACTGTCCTGCTCAAGCAACCAGGAGTGATCTGAAATACAGCTGGTATCACTTGGCACTTCATAGTTAAGGGTCTCCTGGAGAAGAAAAAAACAAAAAACAAAAAACAAAAAAACAAAAAAAACCAAAAAACCAAAACAAACTGTGATTTTGGGCCCACCCAAACCAAAACACAAACAACAAAACAAGCTACTGTATTTGTGTTGAAATACAACTGAAATAAAATCCTCCTTAGCGGCAGCAGCTCAAGGGGAATGGATGGCTGGAGGGGAGCCAGACGTGCCTCCTCCCCTGCTATGCTCCATTTGCCACAAGCTTCCAGGGGGATGCTTCGTGGGAGCTCTGCCCACTATGACCTTCAGACGCTTCAGACAGACAATAAAAAAAGCAAGCGAGAGGCACAGCACTTTGGGTGAGGATGGTGATGAAGAGGAGTAGAAAGACAGCCAGAGGGGCAGTGAGGCAGCAAGGGAGGAAGGCAATGAGGAGACAGAGACCTGTGCCTGCCCCTCCCAACCTAGCCAGCGCAAGGCTTTACGCAGATGCACAAAACGGAGCCACACTGTCCCTAAGGATGCCAGGGGGCTGCCTGCGTTCAGCAGAGCAATGTGGGTCATTGAAGCTGTGGCTTCTCTCTCCACTGAGACAGCCAGGCAAAGCCTGATGTCATGGCAAATGTGATTTTCTTTTACTTGTAGGGAAAAATTCGCAAGGGGTGAAATTTAACCCACAATAGCTCCTTCCAGGGAAACCAAACTGCTTTCAGATGGCGCTGATTAGTCCATTGATTAAAGAGGGTGGGCTTTTTTATCTGGTAAAGTCAAAAGCAGCATCCCCAAATAGCTCTGAAGAATAAGGTCACCAAATGAGTTTAACAGCTTGTGCCTCTTTTAATGGAAATATTATATATTTATACACATATACACAGTAAGGTACAAAGGGTTAGAAAACAGGCTTCATTTTCAGCCCCTAATTCTAACATACTGTACGTTAATCCCTGAGAGCACCTGTCAACTCTATGTCTCCTGCTACTGAGAGTGCAAATTCAAGTGTTCACCTGCAGCACAGGTTGCTTTTCAGTTACTGAATCTGAATGCTAAATCTTCAGTACGCCTGGCTGGAAGTAAACAAAAATTAATAGTTAAACCATTCAATCCAGTTTACCAATTCAAAACCTATCCTGTTATCTTTGCCACTGACAGCTAAAAGATTGTCTTCCTACTCTCCAAAGAAATGAGTTCAGTTTACATTCTGGTCACACCAAATCCATTACAAAACCGGTGCCTATGAAGTGCACAGCACTGATGCACTTGCAGACTAAAATCCTCTTTATATTCACAGGGCTGGGGAGGTTTATTAACAGGGAGCATATTCCTCCAACTCTGACATGGGAGGCTACCTCATAATGCAGTCTGCTACTCCAGCAAGAGGTACAAAGAACAGGCTGTGTGGAAAAATCCGTATTTCATGTCTGCCATAACCTCTGTCAAGCCCTGACCCTGCAGATGCTGGCTAGCTTATTTCTTCCAGCAGTCTGGCTGCTAGCTTATTTCTTCCATGACATGCACAGTTTCATTACAAGTTCAGTGCGACCGTGGCCAGCCTTTGTGCTGTGGGAGTAAAGGATGGACAAGTTTTTCCTCTCTTTAACTGAAGGGAGAAGCTGGTGACAGCATCAGCAACACCATCAGAAGGATGCACCACAGCACATTTCATTTCAAACAGGAGCAAAGCCTGCGCAAAAACGTATCCTGAGCATGTGCTGCAGGACACACTGTTTGCATTCCACCTCCACTTTTATGAACGTGGTCTTCAGCAAGTAGCAGGTTTACAGCCCTTCCTTGTTGGGATTTGCCTGGGTTTGGCATGCCATTCAGATTGTCTGCTGGTGAAACCAAATGAAGCATTAACGCAAACCACAGGAACCCACAGCAACCTGTGGGAATTGCCACTTTGAGATGCATTCATGTGCTAGGGAAATTTTCTCCCAGTGTTGAGTCAGAGGGGTGAGGTACTGCCCTCTCCAGGCACCCGGAGGCGTACTACCAAAGCTCACGATGATATCTGCAGACTGTCTCCAAGACTTAGTGGCCGAGCTGCCTGATGCTGCATCTCTGACTGGATTGTTCATAGCATATGGCTGGACTTGATACCTATAAAAATTGTTTGAACTTCTGGAAGCTGCATAATTTTCCTGTCCTGGCTATAATGTGGAAAGGCTTACAATAAACCTGCTGGTTTTTTTAACAGGAACTTAAATATCAACCTAAAAACCAGCCCACCTGTGGCTCGCCATCTCCCTTATTTCACAGTTAAACGCCATGACAAAAAATTCCCTGAGACTAAAGAAGAGACAACAGACAGTGGACACAGGGAAACTTAATGTGGGAGGCAAATCTTAGGTGACAGTGGCAATCAAAAACCAGCTCAGCCTCTCCGTTGCTCCAAAGAAATCAGTCCCTGCCCCTGATTTATAGCTGCAGAGGATGTAAAGACCTCAACTACAGACATATTTCATATGCAGTCCTTTTTATATTCAACAGAACTAACAATAGCATTAAAAACTGCATCCATACAGACTGTATAAAGCTGTACAGTTTAACAGCTATCCTGTCTTAACCTTTGATTACTGGAATTAAAATAAAGTGCTCAGTATATTCAAAACAATTGTAGACTTGGATTTTCACTGCCCACCAACACTGTGGTATATTTTAAACTTTTCATTATTACTACAAAACCTTGCAATACGTCTACCTAAGCAAAGAGAGGGAGGAACGTCTAGTGTCAAAAGAACAACTCCTTAACTTTGTCCATTACAAAATGAACAAACACAAAATACAATCCTTTCACAAACGTTTGTCAATCTGTTTCTCAGTCATTCATCTGGAACTGGAAAAAAAATGAAACTGCAAGAGGACTGCACCACTTAAGACTTCCTGTCAGCCGCAGGCAGGTAACCTTATCAAGTCTTTCACCTTAAAATACCTTCACACTCCACCACCATACACACTGTGGCATAGCCCTTGCCCTGTTTCTGTACCTTGAAAGGCCTTATTCAGTACTGCAGCTCCATGAGCAGTGGGCACGCGTGAAGGCATGCAGTCTGTTATCTTGCACAGATAACAAGACCAATGGCTCTAAAACCTTCTAAGCAACTGCCTTAAATCAGGTCCTGCACCTGGCAGGAGACACCTGCCTCTGCTTCTGAGCCTCTGCTGCTTTTTTCTTTTCCTGTTCCTCTGCCTTCTTCCGCTCTTCTTTCAGCTCCTTGTACCTCCATTTGGGAATCTGCAAATAGGGGTCGTCCTTTGCACTGCTCCTCCTTCTTGCCTTTTCTGGCTGGAAGGTGGGTGGAGGAGCCTTGCTGATACGGACTTTGGGGATGACAAATCCTGGCCTGACGCTGCTCCGTCTAAGCAGGTGGAGTGGCAAGAGGCTTGCTTTCCTAGCAGCTACGGTGTTCACTTGAGACACTGCAAGGCTGACGGGCTGCAGGCTGGCTCGCCGGTCCTTCTTCTTTGGGATCAGCGTGATTTTGGAGTTCTGAAATAGCTTCTCATAGCTGCTAAAGTGGTCTTTGTCCTGAGATCGGATCTCCTCGGCTCTCTGCTTCCTAAGGATTTCTTGCACAGCCAGTCGGCGTTTCCCGACAGAAGGCGGGCTGCCTGGGCACACCGTCCGGCACGACAGAGCAATGAAAGGACTGCTCAAGCTTGTTGTCACCTTCACCATGTGATCGAGGACCCCGTCTTCTTCTGGGCCGTAGAAAGACCGGAATGAGACAGCTGCCCTCATGCACTCAGAAATCCTCTGCAAACAGCTTTTTGGCTCTGCAGCCTTGGCAAGAAGTTCCTTCATCTTTGGCCATTCTGGATTATATCGATCACAAAACTGTTCCGGGCATGGCCTGTCCATCAGCTTTTGCATGATGAAGGCAGATTCTGATCTTCCTGTGAAACAAGCCCATTCCCATGAAGTCAGTCCACGGCTTGGGTCAGTTGCATGAACATTTGCCCCTCAAAGAAAAGGAAACAGTTAGTGTTAACTAATGAAACTGCCCACAGTTTTGTTGCTATGATCAGAGTGGAATCAGGCAGATCCCTGTAAGAAAACATCACGTACGACACACTGTAATACTTGTGTCAAAATGAACATGCAATAAGGAGAGATCAGGGTTCCCAACTTTCCGAAATTCTGAGTTATTTAAAAAAAAAAACAATAAAAGAAATTAAGGTTGTATATATGAAATTCTCTCAAAGCAATGCAAAGAATTACAATGAATTTCTACTGCATTGAATGTTGCCTGCTATTTTAAAATCCATTCACTCAGGGTTGTAAGAAAAGAGTGACGAATATGGAAAGAAACAATTCTGTACACAAAAAA